>CAUYRH010083262.1:0-24315 GCA_963574655.1 Perodicticus potto | reverse complement strand
GTCTATGAGGGCTCATAAGACTTATCTGTTCATAAACAAATTTTGACATGCTTAGGATAAGCGTGTGCCACACCTTTTGGGGGCAAAACACGATTGTAAGAGGGACTTTACCCAACAAATGCAACCAGTGTAACATGGTTTCTTGTACCCTCAATGAATCCCCAACAATAAAAAAAATATATATTTTTTTTTTTAAAGAAAAGGCATCCTGATAAAGATGAAGTCTTTGGTGGATGGAGAGGCCTGCAATTTGAAAGGCAATCATTCAATTCAAATTATTAAATTTAAGAATTATTTGATGTAGCATCACAGATTTGATAGCATCTATACTGATATATTTTTAAAGATTTCCCTAGAGTCTTACTCTCATAGTTTCTTATGACATCAAAATAATGCCCATCATCGTTAGCATTTTATAGATTCAAATAAAGAGATAATTGAGTAACTTTCCAAAAGTCATAGGACCCACACACACAGTGATGGGAGAATGAATAGAATGTAAATCTTTATTTCTTATTTGAAGGTTTTTATGAGACACTGCCCATTCTATTGAATTAAAAATTGCTACCATGTTGTTTCAACAGGAAGCAGACCACCTTTCCAGTAAGAAGAAAGGTGGAAAGTATATGAGTAGGAGGCTATTATATTTAGGTTGGGAATAAAGCTGGAGGGTAGAGACATTAAACTGTAAGAACAGCTCATTTTAATAATTTGCCTAGAGAGAGTCCTGGAGGGAGTGAGAGACATCCTACTGTGGTGTGAGTGGAAATCCGAATGGGTTACGCCACAAATCATCGAGTCACTTTAGTGAAATACAGGAAGTCAGGGTCTTAGTGAGCTAACAGAATTCCAACATAGCTGAGTATGTTCAATGGTGGACTCACTGATATTTTTTCAGGAGTAAACTTGCATGGAAGCAAAGGTTCACCAAGGTAAGGCCGGGCATGTGATAAGCTTAAGGTGTGAGATCTTTGTTCTTCCCTTCGGACCATAGCTGGGCCCCATACAGAGAGGCTACAGGTTGAATTCAAAAGACCTATTTTTATAAAGGACATTTATTAATCTTGGGCTCACAAATAGTACTTCTCTGTGGTATAGGGGGCAAAGTTATTTCCACTTCCAGGTAAGAGATAACCCGGGCTTCAGTTCAATAATGACATAGAAAAGGTTGAGTCATTTGTTACCATAAATGCTGGTTGTTTTGGAAGCTCATTCCCCTGCCCCAGGGAGTAGTAGGAAGTGACCAGTATCATTCTCAATTAGCCCTGTAAGTAGCAGATTATCAGGAAGGAACCCAGATTTGGTGAACAGTGAACATTACAGGATATAACGGAATGAGAATTTCAAGGGTGAACAAAGAGCTTGTTCATCCACTTGTGCTAAAAACAGAGGTTTGAGTTTTGCTTTCACTATAAAACTCACAGGCTGGAATGTCTTGGAAAATTTGTTTTAAATGTGCAACGTTCCTAGATCAGTGATCTAACACCTTGCACTCTGCCAAAGGTTATAGGAAGCCCCGGCTCATCAAAAGTGCCAACTTTCCATACTAACCTTAAGGATATGTGAGCACTATACAGCAGGCTGGGTTGGGAGGCCACAGAGCTTTTAAGGAGTGCCGATTCATGGCAAACATACTACTGGAACTATCATCTGAATCTCTGTTCAGCCTTTTACTTTGGAGGCCCTCCCATTGTTCCTTAATGACATCTACAGTACAAAAAGGGGTACTAAGTTCTGTTTTAGATTGGCAGCGTTTCCTGTGTCATTTCAACATTAATCATCCGCTGAATGATGTATCATGAGGTCAGTTAGAGCCTTAAAAGAGAAAACCCATTCCTACCTCATAGTGCCTTTTCAAATCTTCAAGCAGTCTTATAGTCAATGGGCCTCATAGGAAGCTAAAGTTGGAGAGTACATGTGAGTTAGGAACCTTGGAACTCAGTGGGTCCTGAAAGACATAAGTGTCAGATGACATAGAATGCTCACTTTCCTCTTAACTGTCAGCAGGCATCTTAATTTTAGACAGCCATCCCTTCCAAGTAAGTCAACAAGTTAAGGGGACACATTGCATTTCCATTTTTCACCACTTCTTTTAATCACTACCTAGATTTTGTTTCCCTTCCCAAAATATCACACTGCATCTCCATCCCATCAAGGTGTATCTGCTTCCATAGCTCTATAATGATGATAATTTTTTAAAAGGTTTTCTTTCCAAACGTGAATTTTTATTTTTCATATATGTTCACGCATGTGTATATACAAACTTCCTCATCTACTGCCAAAAGTTATGCATTTGAGTTAATTTTTGAAGCTTGTGCAGCTGTTCATTAAAGTGGCCATTACAAGACGATTTAGCACATAATTTTAGAACAGCATACTGCAAGTTTGAAAAGATCTACACCTGTGTTTACCTATGTGCTATAGCTGGTTCTAGAGAAATCCAGATGAAACTCAGGTGCCCAACCCACTTTGTTGTAATATTTATATTTTGCACTAAATATGTTTATCCCTCACATTTCTAGTTAAACAGTCATAATTACGATGAACAACATTTCCATACCTTTCTGGGAAGAGGAATTTTTTTTGCTTTGTTAAAACAGAAGTGCAAAATTGACTTATTGTCATGCCTATGTTTCAAGCTCATTGAATGAAAATTCCAGAATGTTACTATTCAGTAAGTCTCACTTTACAGTTAGTTAGGAGGTAACTAAAGTAGCAAAGCATCTTTGACATAAAACTTGTTTGTAAGAGAAGAAATATCAAGATATGAGAATGCAGATATTTGATCAGATGAACTTAGAAACATTGGTATAGAATTTGCATAGCTTTTAAGTTGACAATACTAAATATTTGCATTAAGTAACATGTAATGTTTGATTTTTTTTATTTGCTTGAGTGGGGCTATTGAAAATGCTCTCTGTTGCCTTTCTTTCCCCTGTATTCATTTGATATTCATTACAATGAGAACTAAGAAATTCTAAAATGTGGCCTTCCATCTGAAAAGTTCTGGTTATTGTTGTTCAGTTTTATGCAAATTCAGATAAGTTTCAATTAATTTTCTGAAATTAAGTCTAGATGCATGATACTCAGAATAGTCGATTTTTAAGCAAGTGGTTTAGCAACTAGCCTGGACTATGATGGCCAGATTACTACAGGTCGGATCTCACTGTTTCGATTTCACACTGGCTCTTCATTCGTTAAAACGAAAAATATTTTTTCAGCTGTTCTTCATCTTATCTGGCCACTTGTTCATTTTGACCTAACCTGGGGGTCCTTTGATCAAGATACACAGTAAGTAGCAAGATGTGACTGTATTTTTAATAAGTTTGTGGGGCTGTCGTTAACCTCAGCATTTTATGAAAAATGAGAATTACAAATGCTTCATGCATTTTTTTCTTGAGTTTTAGATGTTCATGGTTTTGATTTCTTAAATCGTCTATATAGCAAGGACTTTTTCACACAAGAGTCCCTTTAAAAACCACTTGATTCAACATGCAGCATTTTGACTGATCTGAAGTCATCCATGGAATGATAATAAGAACATATCATTTTGTTGCCATCATTTTAAAGTGGTATTCTCATTCTAAGGCTTGAAAAAAATATTTCAGCAATTTTATACTCTCTACTGTGTGTGTATGTGTGTTTGTGTGTTGATACCTGAGCCTTGTGTAGGGTCACTAAATTTCTTTATAGGAAACGTATTTAACTATATCAATTACAAAAGAAATGAATTAAAGCCACCTACTAATTTATTTCAAAGTTGCTTTATTTATTAAAACAATGTTGTTTCTCTAATAAAGCTTATGATAGCATAAATCCAAAGTATTTATTCTGCATTTTATTCCCCTAAAAATGAAAGAAAACTGAGGGCACATCTTTGATAATGTTACCATTTCTTCATTTTAAAGTAGTTATGACATATAAACATGAAAAACCTATGATTAGATTGTGGTTTTATCACAATGTTAACCCATTGTCCTATGTACTGGTGTTTAGATTTACCATAATCAAATATTAAAAGAAATATAAACTGTGATTCTCTATTTGAAGCACAAAATCTGATATGACTCAATTAGAACAGAAGAAATATGTCTTAAATGAGAATCACCTGGTTCTAATTTGTGTCCTGAAGAAATGGAGGATGAAACTCCAGTATGATTTTTTGAGTGGTGACTATGTTCTAGGTGTTAAGCTAAACATTCTAAAGATGTACTCACTTATTCCTCATAAAAGTCATATATTATCACATGATTTCCATTTATAAGTAATAAAAATAAATTTGAGTAAGTTAGTGCAACCTCTCCCTGCTTGTTCAAGTACATTCTTACGAATTTCCTCCACGTTGAATTTATGCATACATCTTTCTTTTACAAGAGACCACACTCAACTTTTGGGTAAAAGTCACCTGCAAAAGGTATACGACAAATTTTCCATGTACCTCATTTTAAACTTCTCACACAAACATTAGTTACATTTATGTGTCAAGTAACAACATGCTGAATTAAAAGTGAGTCAGTGCTCTTAACATTATCACTAACTGACATTTATTTAACTTACAGATTCTCTCAAAATTAAAGGTCAGTTTTGCTTTATCAATGGGAGTAGCTTTAAGCACTTCTACTTCCACTGAGATTTCATTGACTGTACTTGTTGCAGGTTCACATGGTCCCTGAGTGCTACATCAAGTACACGCATGAGATCTTGAAAAGAAATTTTTTTGTATAATTTCAGTACTTCAATATGCAATTGAGATATTTATCTCAGCCATGTAACCCTTCTTCATCTATTGCGTGGATCACTCATGTTAAGTTACTCTTCTGTTTATTGGGTTTGACTTACTGTCAAAGACTTTGAGTACAAAAATAGAACAGGAATTAACTGAGGATGGGAGGAAAGAGATCATCTCTAATGTCCCCTAAAAATTCTAACAAGCACAGCTTCTTAACGCTACCTCTAGCATAATGCCCAAACAGCATCATAATGAGGACTATGTAACTAGGAAGGTAAAATGCAATGTAAGAGAAAAACAAAAGCTACCAATTATGAACCGAGTGCAGTGACTCATACCTATAATCGTAGCACTCTGGGAGACCAAGGTAGGAGGACCTCCCGAACTCAAGAGTTTGACACTAGCCTAAGCAAGAGATAGAACCCCATCTCTATTAAAAATAGAAAAATTAGCCAGGGTGGTGGGTGCCTGTAGTACCAGTTACTTGGGAGGCTGAGGCAGGAGGATGGCTTGAACCTAAGATGTTGAGGTTGCCATAAGCTAGGCTGAGGCCATGGCACTCTAGCCTGCACAACAGAGTAAGAATTTGCCCATCTCAAAAAAAAAAAAAGAAAGAAAGAAAAGAAATGCTATCAGTGACACAAGAATTCTGTTATAGTTCAGAAGTCAGCAAAATCTTTCTGTAAAGGGCCAAATAGCAAATATTTTAGGCACTACAAGCTATATGATCTCTTTGGCAACAGCTTGACCCTGCTATTATAGCATGAAAGCAAGATTTAAAAAACAAGTAAACATGTGAAAATGGCTGTATTTCAATATTTGGTTACAAAAACCAGCAATGGCCTGCATTTGACCAGCAAGCCACGGTTTGCTGAGCCCTGCTATATGCTCTATATGTTCATTGTTGCAGTTAGAACAAGCATCAAAGAAGACATTGTTGAATTTATTCTATAGATGAGGAAACTGGTTTAGTTTAATTTGTTCAAAGAGGTTTAGTAGACATAAGATGTCATTGGGAAAATAGAACTGTCTGCCAACAATTAAATAAAAGGGATTTGAAACAGGGAACTAGTTAAAACGGTGTTAGAAGTGCTAAGATGCCAAAGAGGGTACAGTGAGTCAACCCCAAGATTAGCAACAGAAGGAAGCTGCTACCATCTGCCCAAAAGGAGGTGGTGGCATTGATAGAGTCCAGCGGGGACAGCATTGGAAAGGGATGTCCAGAGAGATGTAGGATCCTGGAAGAGATGCAACCATTTGGTGAGCTGGCAGACAGGGGAAGAGATAACCGAGGCCCCTGCTTCCTGCCTCTCCAGGCAGTGGAGGATCTTAGCTAGGCTGCAGTCTGCAGCTATCGGGCTCTTGAGGTCCAGAGCGGGGAATTTATCTCAGAGCACACAAAAGGTGATAGAATAAGTCATGGTGACATGGTCATGATTAGAATCTAGGTCTATCTCCACCAACTGCCATTCAATTTTACTGTACAACAGCGTGAGTAGAGCTTGCCTCTTATCTTTTCTTCTCACATTTTACAAATGTGATATTTCTCAGGCTCACAAAAGTGAAGATTTTTAGTTTCACTCTGTAACTCTATAGTACTCAATACAAACAATATCCACTTTCTTCAGTCACGTGAAGGTAATTCTGGGTAATTTGCCAGGGCCTTATTGCACAACGTCGAAAAGAATGTCCTTACAAAAAATTTTAGCTGATATTTCATAAGCTATCTGTTTAAAATGTTATAGAGAAAGCACACTAGGATCATCCCAATTTCACTTGAGTATTAATTTGGTAGATTTTTATTCCTCCTAAATTTTAATCTCTCAAGATTACTTTCAGGATAGAGAGTTAAAATAGTTAAAGACTCCTTGAGAGTTTGACAATCCTAGTACTACCTATATGCCTTGCTCACAAGATTGCTTGTCTCAGTGTTTGCTAAAGTCACTTTGAGCATATGCAGCCTGCATGACAGCTGGCACAATGGTTACATTTAAAAGTTCCAGGGCAGTGACAAGGAGACAAGATAGACAATAAATTGAGATGCCCAGAAATTATCATTTGCTCCAAGATTCTCTACACTCTTGGGGAGCCTTTTCAGTTACATTTCAAAATGGAAATTTTTCATCACCCAAGACCCAGAATTAGGATAAATAACATCATGAATGGACTAGGAAGATTAGTGAAAGTTCTTAAAAGAGATAGATGGCAAAGAGAGCTGGGGCCCCATACCAAGGAGTTTAGTTCCCAAGATAGACAGACGCATCAGGAATTTTCAGAATACACAGTTGATTCTTAAACAGCCTGGGTTTGACCCGGCCAGGTCCACAGATGGGCAGATTTTTCCTCATAAGTATATTAGAAAATTATTTGGAGAGTTGCAACAATTTGAAAAAAATTTACAGACAAGCCACCTAGCTAAGAAAAAGTTAGGTGAGTCATGAATGAACAAAGTATACATAAACACTAGTTCTATTTTATCATTTACTAACATAAACTATACACAAATCTATTCTAAAATGTTGAAAATTACTGAAATGTAAAGCACATGAACATAGACTGTGCCCCACTCAGTCAGGGGAAACGTAAACAAATGTAAAGATGCAGTATTAAATAATTACATAAAATCAACTATAGCATATACTTGTATGACTGTAGCAAGTTCACGATCATCTCCTGTTGCTGTGTGATAAGCTCAATGTTGTGAGTCTCCACTTAAAAGTCCCTGTAATGCTAATCCTGTGATGACTTCATCTGCTAGTAACCTACACATCATAGTAAAAGCAAACTTTTAAGGTTCTTGCATTTTTTAAATCATTTTTATGTTTAATACTGTAAACCTTGAAAAACACCAGGGGACCCATAGTTAGTGCCACTAGTGATGCTGGAAGTGCTCCCAAGAAGCAGAGAAAAGTCCTGACATTCTAAGAAAAAGCTGAATGGCTTGCTATGAACTGCAGAATGAGCTCTGCAGCTACAGTCGCCGCCACTTCCCATGACTCTTCTTGTAAACCAATGATACCAACTTATGTTAGTGATAAATACAGTGTGGTACTGTACATGGATTTTTCTTCTTTGTGATTTCCTTAGTAATATTTTCTTTTCTCTAGCTAACCTTATTGTAAGAATACAGTATGGAATAGATGTCATATGCAAACTGTGTGTTAATCAGTTGTTGATCTTTGCAATAAGGCTTCTTGTCAAAAGCAATTACCGTTAGGGGGTGCCAGAAAGCGTCCTAGTTCCTCCATTGTTCCAGGGTCAACTGCCCATAAAGCAAAAAATCTGTCCATTCAAATTTAGGTGTAGTTAAAAAACATAGAATCTCATTCAGAATTTGAAATATGAGCAATTGCAGATGGTGAGGCAGAGAGTTCTCTGTGATTAGAATTTTAACTCCCGGTAACAAAAAGCAATTATTGCTGCACAAACTGACATGAGAAACCAAGAGGAGGCCCTGAGGACAGAGTTGAACTTGAACCCTGAACAAAGACACTGACTTTAGCCATGCTCACCTCTAAGCCACATTCACCACTTCCCAGGGAGAAGTTCAACAGAACCACATCCTTTATTATTTACAATCGGCTGTAAATTTATTTCCTTTTAAGTGTCCTAAATAATTGCCAGAATTGAGCTCTCATTTCAGACTCTGACTACCTCTGTTCTGAGTGGAGACCCTGAAATTTTCCCATAGTCCTAAATTAAAAGAAGAAATGTAATTACCATTGAAGGATAATATTTGGTTGCATCCAATTGGCAATTGCTCTTGAGTTTCTGTGCCCAGTGAGCTGATCAAAGGAACTGAATAATATAGTTGGTAAGGGCAGGTGCTCTGGGTACACGGGTTTGAATCCTGCTTTTTCACTAACTGCAGGCATTTGATTAACTCAAGTTATTTATGTTCTCTGTCCCTCAGTTCTCTCATTTAGAAAATGAGGATAATAATTGTACCTTCCATATTGCCGTTGTGAGGATTATTAACCAAGTAAAACATTCTGATACAGTGCTTCTCAAATTATAATGTGTTTAAATAATCACCTGCGAATCTTGTTAAAATGCAAATTCTCTTTCAGTAAGTCTGAGGTGAGGATTGAAGTTCTGCCTTTTTAACATGCTCTGGATAATGTAGAAAGTGTTGGTCTATGAGACATTAAGAGTAGCAAGGAAGAATAAAAGTGCCTGGCACATAGCAAGGGTTAAGAAGGTGTTTTATCTATAGTTGCAGGCAGAATGGGGACTGAAGACCCCATTCTTGGCAAGGAAAAACACCCCAGAAAAGGGAAAAAATTAAAAAGTAAGCTGAATGAATTGGAACAAAGAAAAGTCAGCTAGTTTAATTTTAAACCAGCACCTGCTAAATTTCTTATCTGAACAAGTTTCCTGCTTTTCCTAGAACTCTGGCCTCTTGGGGATACAGCTTGCTAACACCCCTGCTGGGTCTGTAAACACTTTGAGGAATAAGGGCCACAGAAGATGCTGTGGCAAGGCCTGCAAAGATACATTAAGTAGGCCATTTCCTGCTCAGTAAACCGTTAAAACCAAAACCCATTGTGGAGATTTGTATTTGGCTGGGGCAGAGTTCAAGGAAACAGCTTGAGCCCTGAAATATGGGTAGGAGGACTTACATCCCTTATTGCAGAGAAGACCTTCTGTGGTGGTGATGAGAAGAAAATTTCTCTTTCCCACCGATTCTTCAGAGGAGATTGACACCAGTGGCGTTTTACTCCACAGTAAAGTAGCAGTTTAACACCTCCCTAGGAATCTGTGTGTGTGACGTCAGACAGGAAGCTGCCCCCACACAAGGGGGCATCTCTCAAGACTGCTCAGACCCTTAAAGTTAACGATTATAGAAACAATAGGAGCTGATAGGCTCACTCAGAGAAACTACTGGAGTATTTGTTCCCTTCCTCAGCTTACCCTCTGGGCTCATGAGCAAATAGCCTTCAGTGAAGCTGAGTGGAACTGATACTCAGGGCCACCACCAGAATCCCACAAGCAGGCATTGGTCCCCTGAGTTTCTGCCTTTGAAAATTCTATTCTTTGTGTCTTGTCTCTTTCTTTCTCACTGTGTCTAACTTTATATTTCTTCAGTCAGTCCGTGCCGGATCCACAGATCTTAATGGACCCTGCCCCTGGGGCAGGACCCCAGCATATAGTATTATTACACAGCATTCATTGTTGTAAAAGGACGGCTTAATATTAAGTTAGCCATACTACCTGGCCACCACATACTGCTTAAATTATGTGGCAGACACTATCCTTATAGTACACACATTGTCCTCTACTGGCCTGCCTGACTTTTCCCAGGCTGAGGTGTTTAGTTAGCTTTCTCTGCTCCTTCCTTTTCCGTACCACTTCCACTGAAATGGCCTTTCTCTATTTTCTCAATTCTTACAGAACATATTTCTATGACACTTTTACAAAATGACTATGTATCATGTCTTGACAGCTTTTATACTGTGTTAATACCCTTCTCTCCAAGTAGAGCGCAAGTCCTGGTGTCTTGTGGCCTTCTGTATCAACCACTTTTCCTAATCTCATTCCCTGCATTTGTTAAGTGCTCAATTAATGTATTGATGTATTTTGGCTGGAGAAACCACGGCTCATTTATACTTTCTTCTTTCTAGAGAAGAAGTCATGTCCCTCAACTCAAAGTTGGGACATTAGGTCCTCTTTCTTTGTATAATTCCTGGAATATCTCTCTTATTACCTTTGTTTTTCTAAACTAATTTGAGACAGAAGTGCACAACTTTTCTTTTTCTACAAGAAGAGAGGGTAATTCAAATAGATTCCTTCTAAATATCTATTAGCACTGTTAAAATCTTTAAAGCTACATGCAAATGATTGTACATATTTACATGCTATAATTTACATGAAAATTTTTAGCTACATGCTAAAAATTATACATATTTATTTGAAATATTCTGTGTGTGACTTGTGAGCCACAAGTTCTTCTGATAAAGCTTTTGATCTTTTCTGTTCCTCCTAAAATTCTAAGTTTCTTCATACATATATCTGTGTGATGGCTGGATGACTTTTACTAGAGATTCTTTGATTTGAATGGAATCTTTCTTCTGCTTTCAGTTTTGTAGGTCTGAAAAGACTTGGAATGGAACATTAAAATGAAGATTGAAGAGTCATGAACACTTAGGTTTGACTCCCACCTTCACTACTCTCTGACTCTGTGACTTTGCAAGACACCTAACTTTCTCTTTTGGGCTTCCTCACTGACAAAATCAGAGCAAGTAATATTTTTTGTATTTATGTACAGTATCTGACACAACAAATGTAATCAATAAATCTGACTCATTCTTGTTAAAGAGAACTTTTTTTTTCCATATTTAAGAAAGCCAACTTGAAGTTCATGATCATAAGGACTTTCCATAAAAACCATTCAATCAGTCCTTCCTCTTTACTTTTATGGAGCTGCTTCTCCACATATCAAAGCTGCACTCCAAAATGCATAATTTATGGACCAATAAGGACTTCTTGAGCACCAAATAAACTGAGTGTTTAGCACAACATAGGCACCATGAGTTTACTCCGAAGGGGCATTGGGAAGATTCATGTCCTAGTTCTATAATAATCCCATGATAGAGTTTAAGTTGTTTCTTTGTTTTGTTTTCTTATTTAAGGGCTGGGATTATTAGGACTCTTTGTCTTTGCTTTTTTTTTTGAGACAGAGCCTCAAGTTGTCACCTTGGATAGAGTGCTGTGGCATCACAGCTCACAGCAACCTCCAATTCCTGGGCTCAAGCGAGTCTCTTGCCTCTGCCTCCCAAGTAGCTGGGACTACAGGTGCCCGCCACAACACCTGGCCTTTTTTTGGTTGCAGCCATCATTGTTGTTTGGCGGGCCCAGGCTGGATTTGAACCCGCCAGTTCAGGTGTACGTGGCTGGCGCCTTAGCCCGTTGAGCCACAGGCGCCGAGCCAGGACTCTTTGTCTTTGGTTTTGACCAATCAAAAGAGTGAAAATAGGAAGAAATAAATAAAGGGAAAATGCTAACAACAGAAGGCAGGGAAAGGAGACAGGCAAAGGGAGAGGGAAAGAGAAATTTCAGAAACCAATTGTGCTAAGAAAAAACTGATAAATAAGCAGTCAAGTGAAATATCTCTAGAGGAAGGACAAATGAGCGCAACTTGACTTTCATGTAACCCTTAGTCTATTTAGAATAGGGAGAATCAAGAAATGAAGTACTTCTCAGCAGTAGTTTAAGTCAAGAACTAAAATTAATTTACTTGACTTTCAAGCTACGAGACTTGTTTATACTCTGTAGAAACCACAAATTTCACACTCCTAGATTCTAGTACAATGTTGACAAAACAACTTCCTGGTAAAATCAGACAAACGACTCACCACCAACAGCATTGCATCCAAGAAGGCATACAAGAAGTCTTTATTGTATGATAATCACCCTTCTACTGATTTAATAAATCAGACTCTGACCGGCCATGGTGGCCCACTCCTGTAATCCTAGCACTCCAGGAGGCTGAGGTGAGTGGATTGGCTGAGCTCAGAAGTTCCAGGCCAGCCTGAGCAAGAGTGGGACCGCGTCTCTACTAAAAACAGCCAGGTATTGTGGTGGGCACCTGTAGTTCCAGCTACTCAGGACACTGAGGCAAGAGGATTACTTGAGTCCAAGAGTTTGAGGTTGCTGTGAGCTATGACACTACAGCACTCTAGCCAGGATGAGAGAGGGAGACTTTCTCAAAAAAAAAAAAAAAAAGTAAAATTAAGTAAATAAATAAATCAGACACTTTTAAAGCTGAGAAAAAGATATTTAAAAGATTATGGGCATGATTACTATTAGATCCTGAAGTAAAAGTTTTTATTACTTTCTATTGAGTTGACTGTAAAAACTGTAAGAACTCTATCAACATGAGTCAGTGGTTTTATTGACTTGATATGTTTTTAAAAAGTCAATAATCTAAAAACTTTTAGGTGAAGAAGAAAAATCAATTAAATCAGGAAAATACTTTTAGTTTGAAATATTGCAATACTAAATGGATATAAGATATAAGCAATACAATTTAATTCAAAAATGAAATTATTATAAACTACTGTAGCCAAAAGTTTCACTCTGAAAACTGACCTCAAAAAAAATTAAATTAAAAAAGTATATGCCAGATAATGTTCTGCAATGTCTGTATTAATAAATCTATATCACGTCATTTTATGTAAAATAAAAAATAATGTAAAAGAGATGGATCATGAGCTATTAAAAAATCGATATGTATTTACTACTATATCAGCTAGCGATTGCCACGATGAAGCTCATAACAAACAAAAATCTGTGGCACGCTGTTACAAACATATTTTTTAGGTACTGTGTGGGTGGGTGGGAAGTTTGCTGTCCAGGCCGGTCTCCGCCGGGTGCCTCCCCTTCAAGTGGGCTTAGTTAGTTGCTGGAGTTTCTACTTAGTTTTACCTCATGTGTGTCTATTCTTGGACCCGTATTAAGAGCATATGCAAACTCTGCCCTGTCATTTCCCCTCTTCTTTCAGGGGTTTTGAACTGAGAGATCCAAGCTCAGCTAATTTTAGCTAGATGAAGAGGGCCTAAAAATTGGGATGGTGACATTTGGGCAGTTTTCAATGAAGCTGAAAAACCTGAACTCACAAATGCCTCTTAGCTTCCCTTCCTGGCAGAAGCAGTCCTGACTCCACTGTCCGAATTTAACTTCCCAATGCCTGAAGAACCTGTACCGGCTTCTCAGGAAATTGTGCCTTTGAAAAGAACTACTTGTCTTCCGTACAGCTCTCATCTGTCACTGCTCACCATCTCTAGACTCAGATCTAAGTAGATCACAAGTACAAAGTGAGATCAGAAAGAGGTACAACACACACACATATACACACACATCAAGAAAATTTTACAATTTTTCTGTTTATTCCTGGGGAAGGTATGTGTGTGTGTTCTCAGGAAGACAGATCAGAATGAAAAGTATGTGATATTTGATCTGGCTGAATTTACTGATATTGGTAGATAAACCAGAATTGTTCATTCAAGTGGGGATGATAGTGACTTTATTAGTTTGCTTGAATGGTTGATAAAAATATTAACAGTGCCCCATGGTAAATATAGTACAAATACCAGAACTTCCTTGGTATACTAAAATGACAATTAACAAACTATAGTCCATTGTAAATAGTCTATTGCAACAGAATCATAACCGTGCATGTTACCATATATGGTGCCTAAGGCTATTTTGCCAAAGCAACAGAGTTGGGTAGTTATGACAGAGACTATTTTACTCACAACACCTAAATTTTTTTTTTTTCAGGTCTGAATTTTGGTTTTTTTTTTCTTTTCTTTTCTTTCTTTTCTTTTATTATCTTTATCATTAAATCATAGCTGTGTACAATAGTGCAATCAAGGGGTACAATGTACTGGTTTCATAAACAATCTTAACTATTTTCATCAAACGGATTAACATAGCCTTCCTGGCATTTTCTCAGACATCTGTACCAGAATGTTCATTGCAGCCCAATTCATAATTGCTAAGTCATGGAAGAAACCCAAGTGCCCATCGATTCACGAATGGATTAATAAATTGTGGTACATGTATACCATGGAATATTATGCAGCCTTAAAGAAAGAAGGGGACTTAACACCTAAATTTTTTTATCTGGTCCTTTAAGGAAAATATTTGCTGACCTCTACTCCAAGAGAAAAATCCAAAATCCTGGGGAGAGACTGGAGTGAAATGTAATTGTGATCTGTTTACTCTTCCCTGATTTCCTCTGGAGAATCTAGAAAACTCTCTCTGAACCACGGCCCTGAGAAGTGAATGGGTGGAGGAAACACCAGGATGTTCGATAAACTATGCACCTTAGGAATGTCAGTGCTAAATGCACTTACTGAAAAAGATACCCTGATTCTAACTAGACTAATGAAATCCCAGAATAGCTTAATTGTCAGAGACAAGGTGTGAATTATAACAATCATGTACAGCCAGGCCAAAACAATAATCGGAATGGTCTGACTTGAAGAAATCATTTGTCAGTGATTAAATGATCATGTCGTCCCAGGAATGGTATAAATGGACATTCTATAAAAGTCTTACTTGATCTCTAAAAGCAAAGTAAATCATGCTCCTAACGCTATTCCCAGCCAATACACAAACTGAAGGAGAGGCCAGGTCTCCTAAAGGAAGGACCCTATTTCTTGGCCCAAAATATGTATGTGACCCTTCCTGCTAGCCTAATCCAAAGGACCTGTGTCATTTAGTAGGGCAACCATGCACTAGCGGAAAAAAAAAAAAAGAAAGAAAGATGGATCTAAATTTTTCAAGGTTTATTGACACTGGATCTGCACTGATGCAAAGCCCTAGGGAATCCAAATCTCTCTGTGGTCTACCAACATATGAGAATTATAGAAGTCAAATGATAAAAGAAGTGTGGGCTCAGATCCATCTTTGGGTAGACTGGTGGATTCCTGAACCCATCACCTAGCATGGCCATCCTACCTATATCAGAGAAGTATTAGTCATTTCAGAAAGGATCTCCTGGATGCCACTGGACTCCAGGAGAGACTAAGAACATAACCATAAATGTCAAATGACTATGCAACCAGATATGTTCATCATGAACCAGGTGACATGTGGATGGGACACAGGAACAAAGGTACATTAAGAATGGACACAGGGAGTTACATGACCCAGATTTCATGTCATCTATGTTACAGTTATCCCTCTTCCTTTATTCACATTTATGGGCTAATAGGGGACTACTTGTTTCTAGAAGAGGGAAGAAACTCCATTATGTTTTGTTGATAAGTCAGCTTGATGTGTCCAAAACTAGAACGCTAACCCATCAGGATCAAAAATAGTGATAAGACAAAATCCTAACTTTGGAAGAGAGTCAGGCAATACACCTAGTCACCAACTTAGTGTGAATGTAGAAATTACCTAAAATATAAATAGAACCCTAGGTGGTCAAGTGGCTTGGTTGTTTGTTCTAGGTCTAGTAGGGGTAAGATTGGAGGACTAGAGAAAAAGCCATCTGATGAAAAAGCATGAAGATAGACTTATGGAAGAGGATCCAGTGTGTATGGATTTTTTGTGCCTAACATCAAGACCTATCAGAGAGCATAAGTTGTATAGAAGCCATGGAACAACCAGGGAAATGGGAGGACTTGCCCACGGTCTGTCCTTGGCCATCCCAGTGCTTCTGCAATTGTCTGATGAACCAAGTGCCAAGTTGGGCAAGGATGAAAGCCTAGCATGGGTCCAACAACATGAACTTTTATTCATCAAGGTTGATCTAGCTACTACTGCTTCTGCATGTCTGATTTGTCAGGTTGATATCCCTTGGGCATACTAGCCAGACACTTCCTGGTGTGTCATTTATATCAGACAATAGCTTGCCCTGTAAGAGAGTCATATGTCCCTATGGAGACCTGTACAAGTCTGCTTGTGAGTTTGAGATTCCTTCCCACTGCCACACCACCACCACTAGTATTGTATCCACAGACTCACACCATAGATTTATTACCATAGATTCCTTCATAACACACCCTTTGGTCAATAGATCTATTTTACAAAGAAGGAGGAATAACCATGGTGTCCAATTGTCCTACTATAAATCACATCACCAGAAACTGCTGGCCTAGTAAAGACAGAACTAAGATGCCAGCTTAAGAGTAATACACAATGGGATGATGACACTCTTCTTCAAGATGAGGTTGGGATGATGAGACTTGTGATTCCATTAGAGAGTTTTGAACAGCAGAGTGTCACAGTCTCACTTTCACAGAACTACTCTAACTGAAATAGGGCAAAGATAGAGCAGGGTGACCACTTAGGTGACCTATTGCAATAAACGAAGAAAGACATGAGACATGATGATAGTTTGCATCAGCTCGGAAGCATTTCAAGTACAATGAGAGATTGGATTGTGGCTATATTTTGATAGTAAAACCATAGAATTTCTCCTATAAATTTGCATTTATTTATCAGTGAGTTGAACATTTAATTGTGTAGATGGGTCATATGTAAGCTTTCTTTATGACTTTCAAAAGCATTTGTTCCATTATAATAAAAATAAAAGCTCAATGAAGAAAATATTTTTGATATTTACTTTTATCCATTCAACAAATCCAAATCTTCAGATTCAGAATCTGTTGCATTTTCTTAGGTAAAGTCTCTTTAATTCAAACCTTCATTAATCTATACTATAGATATTTGATTTGTGTCAAACCATCTTGTTTTATGTATATATATTTTTTCTTTTAAAGAACTTTAACTCTTTACATAGAAGTTCTTTGTGATTGTTATGAACTGAATTTTATCCCCTTAAAATTCATATATTGAAGCCCTGACCACCAATGTGACTGTGTTCAGAAAAAGAGCCTTTTGTGAGGCAATTAAGGTTAAATGAGGTCAGACGGGTTGGGTCCTAACATAGTAGTACTGGTATCATTACCAAACCAGGAAGAGACACCAGAGAACTCCCACTCTATGCAAGCACACACTAGCAGGTGGCAATATAAAACCACGAAGAGAGCCCTCACCAGAAATCAACCCTACCAGTATCTTGACTGTGGACTTCTAGCCTCCAAAACCAGGTGAAAATAAACTTCTGTTGTTTAAAGCATCCAGTCTGTAGTATTCTATAATGGCAGTTCTAGTAACATTAATACACTGCATATTTTTAGACACATGGTGATTGTTAAATAAAGTTTTATTGAATTGGCCAGAGTTGAACAATAAAAATAAAAGAAAGGATAGTTACAAAAATGAAGGACCATATGCAACAATGAATAAAATAGGATACTCTATGTGTACAAAGGAGGTTTTGACCTCCAAATATTTTGTATTTATTTATTTACAACCTTGAAGAAAATCTCCTTTAGGAATAATGTAATACATTCTGGTTAAATTTAGCTAATTTAGATATTCTTATCATTCATTTTCTATTTCCACTTCCCTGTATCATGATTATTTTCTTACCATTAAAGTTTCAGCATAAATACTATTTCTCAAAGAGGCTTTCAGCTCTCATAACAATGCCTAAAGTTTCCACAATCACCCTGTCCATTTATCTCAGGACATTTTCTTCATAACATTTATCTCAATCTCAAGTTATCTTATACGTTTGTCTTCTTTTTTGCCTTTGTATCTTCCATGAAAATATGAATTATGTGTGACCCTGTTTTCTTGCCTACTGCAGTATCCCTAACACCTAAAAAGCATCACAGAGATTTAATAAATATTATATAAGAGAAATATTTTCAGGACTGACTCAAGAAATTGTAGAACAAAATTTATGATCCACAATCTCACCTACATTCTATGAATTAACTACAATTGGTCCCACATTTCTACCCATATTTTCCTTTAATACTGATCTTAGTCCATCTTTGAAAATTGTATTTCTCTCTCACCTCTAAATATATTTATAAAAGTCACAAATTTTTTTGCAGTAAGGTAGTATATAAACAAACAAAAATCAGATTTAAATCCCAGATTTTTATGTCAAATGTGTTTATTTTATAATGAATCTGAAGTTGACCACAAATTGAGTATTTTGATTCTATATGACCACTATGCAATATATGTTTTCCCTAATGGTATATATATATGTGTCTATATTACGTGTGTATATATGCATACATATGTGTGTATGTATGTGTGTGTGTATATATGTGTATATAAATAATTATGTGTATATATACATATGTGTGTGTATGTGTGTGTGTATGTTATATATTATATGATTTTTCTAACTCTAATAGACTGTTATTCTCTGCCACCTACATCCTTCCATGATGCATTATGTGTCTTTCTCTGCCCTGTTCTTTGTCCCTCAGGGCTGACCTCCAGTGCTGCATTGCTCTCACTCCCTTCCCATCTGGCTTCCAGTTGGATTCAGCCAATAGCAAGCATTGACAGGAGAATGGAGGACAGAAGGAGGCAGAAGTGGGGGGATAGATCACCCGTGGTCCATGCTCACACCCTCTCTTGCCTTACCACTGGCCTGAAAGTGCCTGCCTTATGCTATGACCTTCGATGTTGTCAGGCTCTCTGTCTTCCACACTCCAGCAGCCCACATGCTTGAAAAGCATTATTTCCTCCCCTACTCTCTCAGACTCAAGGGTGGCAATGGCTTCCCACTGTTGTTTGACCATCTTGACTTTCTTAACCTTGTCCCATTTCTGTAACTAATTTCTTCATTTACCTCTCCTTAGTTAAGGTCTTTTAATATGTCATGTCTTTCCTGCCAGGAAGGAATTTGATTGAATCTAATAATGAAAAGTTCCTTGTCTGTGCTTTGGTGGAAAAGGGAAGTGGTAAAGCTACTCCTAACCATATAGTCATTCAGTAAATATTTATTCAGCATATAAGATATGCAACACATCCAACCCTTTGCTTTAATAACTACGATGCTGGCTAAGACATAATCCCTCTCTTCAGGGGAAGATTTAAACAAAGGGGAAAATAATAATTTCTTGTGTATCCTGATACTTAAGGGGACAATTCTTTGTGTTCCTATTTTGGCTGAGATTCCAAAATCTTAGAACAGAATATATTAATACTTTTTTCACAATGAAAAGAATGATATGTCAGGCCATCCTTGCGAAACTGTCTAGAGATTACCTCCAAAATATAAGAAGACATTTAGCCATCATTCATTGTGAGAGTAAATAGGATTGGGGAGAAAGAAGATGCCAAGAGAACGCTTTCGGGACCTATTCTGGTATCTTTGTAAATTTGAGAGTTTTGGGAACTAGTACCTGGCTTATGTCTGAAAAATAATCTAAATATAAGGATATGGCTGGACATAGATGGAATATTTAAAACAATGTACCACACTTTCACCAATGGTAGAGAAAAATGTATGCTACCCTGAGGCAAAATGTGAACTCTGATGAAGAAATATAAGCTTGAACTGCCTTGTCAGAAACTCTAGGCAAAACTGTAAACATGGAAAAGTTGACTTAAAGAAGTCAGAATTCAGTGGAGAAGTATAAGGAGCTAATGGATTGAGAAGAGAAGCTATAGTTCCAAGTGGAAAAATCTCTGAGCAACCCATCAGAGAAAGGACTTACATTTGCACAGCTGTTGCCAGGCCAGGTTGCACATTGACCAGGAAACCTGTATCTTTGAACCTTCCTTCACCTCTTTTCCCTCTTCCCATTTGCAATGGAATAAGTGCTTTTGTACTCCCCTCCCCCCCCAATTCATCTGTTGAAATGCTAATACTCACGGTGATGATAGTAGGAAGTAGGACCTTTGGGAAAGCTTTGCCTTCATGAGTGGGATTAGTACCCTTGTAAGACAGACCCCAGAGATCTAGCTAGCTCTTTCCACCATATGAGAACACAGCAAAAAGGCACCACCTATAAGCCAGAATGTAAGCCTTCATCAAATACCCAATATGCCTTGATCTTAGTCTTCCCATTCTCCAGATCTGTGAGAAATAAATTTCTATTTTTTTATTGTTCATGTGTTTTGTTTTGTTTTTTATTACAAAGTATTACAGGTGTACAAGTGGTTTTGGTTACATAAATCACTTTTGGAATGCTTGACTCGGGGTTATGAATGTGCTTGCCACCAAGATAATGTTCATTGTACTCATTAGACAGGCTTTCACCCATCATGCTTGATTTCAGTTGAGTTTTACTTCTCTCTATGCTTCTATGTGCTCTCTGGTTGGTTCCAATTTAATAGTAAGTAAGTGTGGTGTTTTTTTTCTTCATTCTTTAAGATAATGGTCTCTATTCCCATCCAAATTGTTGCAAAAGGCTTTAAGTCATCCTTCTTCATGGTACTGTAGTATTCCATTATATACACATACTACATTTTGTTAACCCACTCATGATTTTGTTAGCATTTAGATTGCTTCCACATCTTTACAATTGTGAATTGTTCTGTAATAAACATTCAAGGAAAAGTTTCTTTTTCATTTGGGTAAATACCCAGTCATGGAATTGCTGGATCAAATGGTAGTTCTCCTTTTATGTCTTTGAAGAGTCTCCACACTGTTTCCCATAGAAGTTGTACTCATCTGAAGTCCGATCAACAGTGTAAAAGCATTCCTTTCTCTCTGCAACCATGCAACATCTATTGTTTTTGGACTTTTTAATAAAAGTCATCTTAACTGAGGCAAGGTGATAGCTCATGGTTTTAATTTTCTTTTCATATATTTATTGACCATTTCTTGATCTTCTTTTGAAAAGCTTCTTCTGTTCATGTCTTTTGCCCATTGATTGATGTTTCCTTATTTATTTGCTTGAGTTCCTTGTAGATTCTGGTTATTTACCCTTTATTGCATGTTAGCTGGCAAATAATTTCTCCCATGCTATAGGTTGTTTACTTGCTCCGTTCATTATATCTTTGGCTGTGCAGAAGCTTTTAACTTTAGCCTAGTCCCATTTATTTCCTTTTTGTTGTTGCTGCGATTGCCCTCAGTGTTTTCTTCATAAATTCTTTGCTTTAGCTGATGTTATAGCATCCAAAACACATAAAAGACACTCTTCCACCCCCAGAAGAGCCCTGAGACTACATAGTGAATGGAGGTGGGGAGTAGAAAGGCATGATGGGGAAAACAAGATTTCTCGGACTGAGCTGCAAGAGAAACAAAAATTTGAATTGGATAAAAGACTGAAGATTCAATATTAAATTGGGCTGTACTTTTTATATAATTAGAAAATGAGATAGTTAATGCTTGAAAATGAAAAGAAAGGATTTGGGATAAACCCAGAATATCCTAGTGTTGAGGAAAGATTTTAGCAGAGCATGAAGGTAATACGGAGCTATGAAAGAATACAGTTGGCATCTGTCTAATCCAGTCTACCAAATAAACCCATTAATGCTACAACTGAAGGAAGAATGAATGTGATAAGAGAAGAAGCTCAAATTAACATTTTGGCTTGAGTAAGACTGTGTCCGTCTGCTCAGGCAAAACGTATAAGCATGTTAATTAAATTGACCAGTACCTACTAACCCTATTGGTCAAAATTACATGTAAGATGAAAAATTTATGTAGTTTGGCTGAAAGAATTTTTTACCATATTACTCAAGGAATTCTAAAACCGTATTCAAGCTTGTAGCAAAATTTGTAGCAATGTTTTTCAAATCAGTTATGCTAACTCTACTTTTGCATTTTATTTTATGCCAACCCTCTCATATGATTTTAATTTTTCTGGATCTAGGAAATTTGGGCAGCAGATATGGGACTTACATTAGTACATAATAGTAGTACAATAGTATAAAAGATAGTACAAAAATAACTTTTACAGTATTAGGTACTTCTGATATGGGATATCTTTTGGAATTTCAAGCCTGCTAGGAGATATTATATAATATTGTTTCAATTTCCAGACAAGTATTTTCCAGGAAATGTCTTTTAAAAATTAGACTTAGGAAAGAAAGAAAAAACAGCACAATTTTAAACTGTAGAAGGTCATTAGTTTATAGCCAGTGCAGATTTTGGTGAGATTATGTTTTATAAATTTTCCCTCTCCTTGTATCTAGCATAGCACCCAAAGTATAACCAATATAGAATAAACCATTCATTGGGTATTTGTCCAATGAGTTAATAATGAAAAGATGTTGAATAAATGTCTACAGTACTGAATTTTCTATATTTTGTAATACATATAGAGGTTAAATAATATCAAATAAAAATTAAATCATTTAAATATGTATATCTCAAGGTATATATAAATTCTTATCCAACTATTTTCATCCCATTCATTTTAGCACTATTTATTTGCTGTTAAAAGTGATAAATATTCAGTTCAGCAATTAAGGATACTAAAATCTTGACAATGATGATGCCCTAATGGAGGTTAATTTGGGATCTATTAAAATCTGATTGAAATTTTAACCCTGTGAGAGAGATATTAACATTCAACAAGGTTTTTTTTTTTCAGCCAGGAAAAATAAGACAACTTAACAATAAGGACCTGATCTAAATGAATGAAAACTGTAAAACTAAAACAGTAGTTTCTAGTAACATTTCTTAAGCAAATACAATGGAGAGGGTTCTTTTGCATAATTCCGAAAGCATTATATGAGGTGTTTGGCTGTGTGCTCACTGCACAAGTGAAGCAAACACACACTCATCTAATTCAAAATTCATCTCCAATTGCCACCTACTCCATGGAGCCTTCACTGATCTTCACAGACCAATGCAGTCACCCCATTCTCTGTGCTTAAAACTTGGTACACACATTTAAACCAAAAAAGATTTGGTAAAAAAATAAAGCTGATGGGCAGCCCCTGTGGCTCAAAGGAATAAGGCGCTGGTCCAATATGCAGGAGGTGGCGGGTTTAAACCCAGCCCCGGCCAAAAAAAACAAACTGCAAAAAATAAAAAAGTAAATAAATCTGATTGTGAATAAGGACAGGAACACAATTTTCAGTAGATTTTAGTCATCTCTGGAATATTGTCCTAAAGTCAACCCCAATTTCATCTTTACAAAGGAATAACGCACACAAAATACAGATTTCTAAGAGAAAGAAATAGAGAGAGCAAGAGGGAAATGACCAGGTCTTGATTTAGGATCCTTTCCAAGAAACTTGCAGTTTACGTCTTGTCCAGGACAGTGGATATAAATGAATTCAAATACTAAAGGACTCTCATGGTATTTGGGATTATGTGTGACTTCCAATGTGTGTTAGATACAGAGTCTGTTATTAAGAAGATGGCAGATGTGTGAAGAAGGAGTCAGAATTGCTACAAGGTTTATTGCTTGTAGTTGCTACAAAGTCTATTGCTTGCATTTAGCAGAAGATGAAAGCAGGAGCTCTATAGACCCTGGAGCTTCATCTGGTCTCAGAAAATGCTCTTTCCTCCAACCTCAGGCATGCCTACAGCCTATGATGATTCTACCTTCCCTCGGTATTTGACGGCGGTACAAATAAGAGGAACATTACATATGTGCGTATTACATATTTATTTAATTAGCTAAAATATCTAACAATGGGTAAAAATTATTGATAAAGGTAATATGTGGGTTGGGAAATAGTCCAAATAAAGAGTGTATCTCAAAACTCAGAACATAAACTAAACAGATTAGCTGTAGAAGGGCTGAAAAATCAGGGAATAATCTTGTACATTTCACTGGGTTCTGTCTAATGGGGATAATAAAACCAAATATCCAATTGTACTTTAGAAATAGCAGTGGCTGTGTGGGAAACCTTTTAAAACAATTTTATACTTATGATGCACCACTATTTTTATAATAAAGTGCCATCTCTATTTGCAAAGAGAGAAACTGAGAAAAAAAAACACCATCAGCTGGTAGTGCACTCAAATAAGAGTTTCAATTATTCCAAATTTTAATGGTTTTTCACATAATTCAGTCCTATGTAAAAATGTGTGATTGGTAACAAGGACAACTGAGTTTGGACCCAAGTATTTTCACTGTAAGCATTGACATTTTGGCATTTACTTTCTTTTTTTTTTTTAATAATTTTATTAAATCATAATTGTGTACATTGGTGCAATCATAGGGCAGAATGTGCTTCATATACAATCAGAAACATTTTGACCATACTGTGAGAGATAGCCCTCATAGCATTTTCTTAATCACTATATAAAGACATTGATACTCTACATTTAATAAGTTTCACCA
>CAUYRH010083261.1:0-10229 GCA_963574655.1 Perodicticus potto | reverse complement strand
TAAATTTTTGGCAAAGTATTTTTAAGGGATTCCATTGGCAATCCTGTTTTTTTTTTTTCAAGCCTTTTTTTTTCCCTTCCAGGTTCACTTTTCCCTTCCGTTTTTTTTTTTTTTTTTTTTTTTTTCCTTTCTCCTTCTCTTGCCCTTTCTTTCTTGTCTCTTCTCTCTTTTTTTCCCTCTCATTTCCCACCTCATCCATTTGACATGCTGTTTACACCATAAAAGAAACATTAGAACACGAGTTAGGAAAGAAAACAAGACAGGTGCCTGAGCTTCTGTTTCCCATCATCCCCCTTTCAAAGCTTTTCTTTTCTTGTAGTGAGGGATCTTCAATCAAGATAAACTGTAACAAATGACTTCTGAAAGCACTCTCTGTATATCTATTTTGTTTGATATTCATAATTTTCAGGAGAAGGTGCAAATCTCTGAGATGCCTAAAGACGATTGCTATTCAGGATTTAATTAATGCATCTGATCTTGCAGCTTGTTTTCTTTTTCCTAAATAATTAAAAACATTCTAAGGAAACAATTTAGATGAAACATTTCAGAAAATATTGCTACAGCTCAGTCTTTAGAAGAACAGAACAAGGATCCTCCCACCCGGGTGTCCCCAACACACCTCTGGGAAGGAAATACAGACAGCACAGGGCACTATTTCCTGAGTTTTCCAGAAATTTGAACTCTATTCCTCAAATTGAGCTGAAATGCTGCCTCATAAAATGTCTGTTCATCTCATGCTCCAGTTTTTGTCTACTTCTCCTAAGTGCTTAAAATGTCTTCCACATGGAAATTATTCAGGCATGTAAACGCTCATTTTACCACATGAACCTCGTGTTCTCTTGGCAAAACATTACTGATTTCTTCACCTGTCCTAACATGATATAAAGCTTTCCTCACCACATTTGTCACTTTTCATTTTTTCTCTTAATTTTTTATTAAATCTTAACTGTATACATTAATGCATTTATGGTGTACAATGTGCTGATTTTATATACAGTTTGGAATGCTTACATCAAACTGGTTAACATAGCCTTCACCTCACTTAATTATTGTGTTAAAACATTTATACTCTACTCTTAATAGATTTGACATGTGCCCTTGTAATGTGCATCATAGGTGAGGTCCCACTGATTACCCTCCCTCCACCCAGCCTCTCCCCTCCCCTCCCCTCCCCTCCCCTCCCTCTTCCCTCCTTCATCCTGGACTATAGTTGTCTTTTATCTTTCATATGAAAGTGTGGGTGATTATATACGGGTTTCACAATAGTATTGAGTACCTTGGATACTTTTTCTTCCATTCTTGAGATACTTTGCTAAGAAGAATATGTTCCAGTTTCATCCATGTAAACATAAAAGAAGTGAAGTCTCCATCTTTTTTAAAGAATGCATAATATTTCATGGTGTCCATATACCACAATTTGTTAATCCATTCATGGGTCGATGGGCACTTGGGCTGCTTCCATGGCTTGGCAATTATGCATTGGGCTGCAATAAACATTCTGGTGCAAATGTCTTTGTTGTAAAGTGATATTTGGTCACTGGATTCTCTGCTAGGTCCTCTACCTAGTAGAGGAAATGCAGGTGCTAAAAGCAGGTCCACTTTTAGCACCCTAAGTGTTCTCCAAACTTTCTTCCACAAGGAATGTATTAGTTTGCATTCCCACCAGCAGTGCAGAAGCGTTCCCTTTTCTCCACATCCACGCCAACATCTGTAGCTTGGAATTCTAATCCCAATTCTAATCTAAATCATCCTAAACGTTCAGTTAACTCAGTAAATAGTCACTGAGCGCTCCCTAAAGAACAAGAATTCTGTGTAATGTGCAGGCCCTGCCATTAGGACGTTGACGCACCCAAGCACAGGTGACAAGTCAGAAGCTGTGTTGACAGTCCAGGTGTGTGCTGGGCGGTCCCTTGGCATTTAGAGCCATTCTCACTTTCCCCAGTGCTCTCCTCTGCTGAAGGACATGAAAAGCAAAAGCCTACACTCTCACATTTCTCGGCAGCAAGAGGTCTAGCTGAAAAGTACCATGGACAATCGGCTGCATCTGTGAGGTTTGGCGGTGGAGACCAGAGGCTTCTCCGCCTGCGGGAGCTTCAGGCAGCCGAGAGGCCGGCAGGGCGGGTGGGCACCAGGCTGCGGGGCGTCCTCTTTCTCGCTGCAGCATCATTCCCATGTCTGGGTCCTCACGTCTGGGGCGTCTCAGAGCATCATTCTCATGTCTGGGTCCTCATGTCTGGGGCGTCTCAGAGCATCGTTCCCAGGTCTGGGTGCTCATGTCTGGGCGTCTCAGAGCAGGTGACCAGCTGGAGTAGAGAGCCTTCACCTCTAACTAGCGAGCTACAAGTGAGAGTGATACAGGGCTACCACATTCTGGGCTGGATAGGGACCCCCTTCTATACATAAACAAACAGACTTCTTTTTTCCAAATTGCATTCTTTGAATACAGATGAGACCAGGAGAAAAGCAGTTTTGCTAGTATTTCATGTTAGCTGGCCTCTTCTGGAGTGGACTGTCTGTCACTTTGCCCAGAGCCTAAAGAACTGCATTCATTTGTTAATACACTCATTCATTCACTAATCAATATGGAAAAAATGTAATTCTGAAGAGCTCCCTGTTTACAAATAGTACATACTTCCCTAGACAAACAAACCCACCCCGGGGATTCCCCACTTGGGTGTCCCCCTCTCTATCGGAGGCTCTAGTGACTTTCCTCCCTTCTGTATTCCTTTCTATCTAGGACCCCACCTTGTAATGAATTTGTGTGGTCTGTGGGTTAATTATTCAAATCTCTGAGACCATACACCTACCACAGAAAGAAATTCCATAAACAGAGGACACTGGTGATGGTGGTGGCAGAGATGGTAGACTCTGAAAATCAGTAAAAGAATGCTTGGGGAGAGTTCTAATGAACAACCAATGAAATCTGCAGAGGCATAAGGAGAAATTTATTTTCTAAAAATAATCTGCAGATTATTGATTGGAGAGTTAAGAGATTGTAGACAAAAACCATCGGGCAGAGAAAGGCCATCAGCAGAGTGAGCAGTAAAGTCTTTATTGGGTAAGGTTGTATCTCATTGTCTACATCTCAGCAAAAATCACCAGTTTCAATTAATCAGCAGGTTCTAGGTGAGCTGTTGGTTGATTCCAAGTGGTCTCTTGGTGGTCCATTGGGAATTTCCAACAGCAGTTGTTATTTATTTCTTTTTATTTATTTATTGCAGGTTTTGGCTGGGGCTGAGTTTGAACCTGCCACCTCTGGCATATGGGACCAGCAACCTACTCCTTTGAGCCACAGGTGTCACCCCCAGCTGCAGTTGTTTTTAAGGACTACACTTTGACTTGGTTTTAGAAGAATAGGTTTTGTAACAATTTCCAAAGCAGTAGAGAATGTGTTGACTGCGTCACGCTGCCATGGCCTCTTGGGTCTGTTTTTAACATTTGAACCTCAGGGAGTTCATGTTGTTTTTCAACTAGGGGCATCATTTGACAAGAGTAAATCCGTTGTTAATGTCTTCCAGGCCCAAAGCACCTGATGCCAAGTCAGCGAGAATGTAGCACTAGGAAAAAACACCTCAATCTCATCACTCTAATGCCTTCAACAGGGTGGAGCAGAAGTGTGTCTTTGAATAAAGATTAAAGTTATTATCACTTTTAACTAGGCATATTTATTACTGCCTGGAGGACCTTTTAGTACCTCTAAGAAACAAAAAGTAATGGAACTTGCACTAAATGTTATGCAGGGGCCAGGGAAGAACAAGCTGCAGAGAATATATTTAAATAAACAGAGACAAAAATAAATTTGCTTTATGATTTCATTGCATGGGTTGTAGTTGTTTAATATAGTGACTAGCAGTATTTTTTTTTTGCCTCTGCAAATATAATAAGTATATTATTATATTCAGAGGATAAATAACACAAAATTTGAAAGAAAATTACTCAGTTATACAGTATAAAAAAACTTCATAATATTTTTCACTTTAGTAAAACCTCTAAAATAAATGCTTATGTATTAATGTTGAGAATATCTTTCTTTGAAATGCTCTGGATTTCACTTAATTATGTTGTCTGTGGGCTTGCAGTAGCCCTGTAATATTGGAAAATAATGAGAACATCATTGTCATTAAAATTTGAGATAGTGTTTTTCCTTTGAAGTGAGAGTAATGATAAATATCACCTTATTTCACAAGCTTTTTCACTGAAACTTTAGAGGATTTTAATAAAGTTGGCAACTTTTCAAAAAAGTAAAAATGTTATGAAATGAAATTTTAGGCATTTTATTTCTTCACAGCCCTTTCATCTTCTCACTGCAACCATCAAATTCTCATAACACACCTCATGGGGAAGGGCATTTATTGCTGTTATTTCTTTTTATTTTGTGTCTTCAACATTATTCTAGAAAAATGTATCTGGGGCTAAGACTTCATTACTAGAAAAAAAAGTAGTTTTTAGGGAGAAAATACTTTTAAAAAATGTAGATTACAGTTCAGAATCTTCTGAGCATTTGAAGCTTAATATTGTCAAGATCTTTCTCTTTGTTTTCTATCATCTATAAATGTTTATAATAATAACAGCCACTTACCAGGATGTTGATATGTCTCAGAAAGGAGCCTAGGAAATGATATATATAGTAATATAAAAACTCAGAGAGTTCAAATAACTTTTCTAGCAGTGAATTATAATGGGGCTCTGACTTTAATACTAGTAACTGCTAGTCAATGCTAGTCTCACTCTGATAATCAAGTTTAAGAATTCTATGCCATTAATTAAGTAATTTACTTCAGATGTTTAAAAAAATTATTCTAAGTCATGGTATGCAAAGAGCTCAAGAAGAATCTGAACAAATAGGTCTTTTTGACCCTGCCTTCATTAGGACCCTTATTGTCCAATGACAATTCTTTACAGGTGTCCATTCTTCACTGAATCTAAACATTAAAATAGACAGCTGTCCCTGATTCTTTGGTTCTCTATTTCTGACATCTCCTGTGTCATGTGAAATGTTGATTAAATTAATTTGTTATGCTTTTCTCTTATTAATTTGTCATTTGTTATAGAAGTATTGGCAATGACCAGTATGATGAAGAAATGGAGAGGAAATGTACCATACCTTTCTATTCCTATATAATTATAGAACTTTTGTGGGTTCTGAGTCCTTCTAAACAAGTACATGGGGGACTCTGTGAGGATCTTCACATTTGTAATCAGTTGTCTGAACTGAGGGGGGTTTGGGGAAACCATGGAGCTACAGCTAGTCTCTGAAGAATTGGACATACCTGGCAGTCTGGAGGGCTATGCATTTTACCTCAGACTTGGGTGATGCCTGATAAAGTAACAGGGAACAGAGAAAATCCATGCAAAAATGATATGATTGAGAGAAACTATGGTGTGATCACAAACTGATAAAGGCAGCTCTGATTTCCTTTGCTGAATTTTTCCCCCCTTTTGAGTAGTCACTTATCACTTTTATCTATTTCATGTCACCTCAGCTCATAAATAAATCTTTTTTTGCCAACATTTTAACCAATTATTTAAACCAACTCTTGTAGTTAGAAGAGGTTTAGCTTTTCTTAAATACTATTTCTGAATAATCTGTGGTTTGTCAGAGCCTACAGTGTTATATTGATGATGGGGATGATGATGTTTATTTGGGCTAGAAATAGTGCTAACTTATAATTAGGTTAAAGAATTGGGCAAATTAACAAATAGTGAATTTTAAAAATGCAATGTTTTGATGGAATTTTATTTAGTAATTAATTTCATATGATTAAATTTGTTTAATTTTACTTTGGATAACAGACAGTTTGGAAGATGCTTATTTTCAAACTAAATGTTAACTAAGTATTGATGCTCTTTGTTGCAATAAAATGAGTTGTTTACAGGCTTAACATAATGTTTTAAAGGCAATGAAATCCTACAGAAAGAGAAAAATTGTGAAGCTGCTTTGAGGGAGGAGAAAAAAACTTCCATTTTGCAATCTGAAGGTCTGTTAAAAAACAACCCCCAAAAAGGCAGATTCACTGGGGAAAAGGAATGCTGATTTGTTTGCTCCCAGTTGCATGTGACATGGGAGACTTGAGAATAAAAGATACAAGGGAAAGTATTGACTTTTATACCATTCACAAAGCATGAACTGTGGTGTAGAAATATGACCGGCCAAAAAGGGTAAGACCTAATGCTGATAGACTGAGTGGGGAAATCAAGCGAGGCCTGTCTGTCTGGATTCTTCTCGGCCTTTCTGAACAGTATCCTTCCTTCTATATGTAGGCCAGGACCCCCTCTGAAATGGGGAATCTTATGTTCTGCAGTCACACAAAGTAGGTCAGATATTACTTTATGGTCAATCTTTATACAGGTAGGTAGTAGGACAGTTAGTATAATATATTTAGGTTTTGTAGCTGACTATGGGGAAAAGGTATTCTGGTTCTATGACTTTGGAGAAGAGAAATTCTACTTTCTATGGCTAGCCTCAGGAAAAAATGGTGGTCCAGAGATAGGAGAGCAAGAGAGGTCAGGGAGAAACTTTTGCTTCTGAGGTTATTTCTGAGGCCTTCATTTAGGAGTAGTGTTTTCTGAGGCCCAACATGGCCTAGGGGCAATAAAGTTCAGAAGGTCTGTGTTCTCACAGCATGCCTTCTATGTGTGGAGGCCTTTGAAGTAAGACTCCTGATACTTAGTCACTATTATCTTTTGTCATAGAATATCTTCATTATTACTGACTTTTAAAAAACATTTCAGATAGAGAGGGTGTGGAGCAAAATGGTAGACTAGAAACATCTACTTACTAGCCACTTGAGGTTAGGCATGAGAAAAAAAAATGCAACCACTTTTGGCTAGAGAAACTCACACAGGGACATTTCTCTGGGGGCACAGTGCAGCAGTGGTGGACTACAGGAGCCAGCAAAGAGGTCCAGAGCTGAGGACAACCAGAACAGAAAACCAATGTTTGGGAACAGGCAGGGAGTAGCTGAAGCCCCACCCAGAAGCTGGGGCAGAGGAAAGACTGTTTTGCAGTTTTTTATTTGGGGCTTAACTATTCACTGCAATGGGCCTAGTAGGCTTGAATGAGTGGGTGGACTAGAACAGTGTCCGGTGGCTGGGATTAAATACCAGGTGGGATAGATATCCCTTTGGCTTGGCTGATAGCTGGGCGATGCCATTGTGGGAAGACCATGTGAGAGAAATGGTCTGCAGGATTCTAATACATGGGTGATTCTAGTGTACCTGCTGAGATAGCCTTCAGAATCAAAGCAGAAATTAAATCTTTCCCTGACATGCAAATATTGAGGAAATTCACCACAAGACTAGCTGTACAGGAAATGCTTAGGCCTATTCTCCAAACTGGTCATCACAATGTCCCATTAGCAAAGCAAATACTGAGAAACTAAAGGACAAAATCTAGTTTCCACAGTGGCACAAAGGATAAAACTAAGCAACAGACTTTACAAAATAAGATGAGATGAGTAGACTTCCACCACACTTATCAATTCTCTCAACAACTGTTAATGGCTTGAATTCCCCACTGAAGAGGCACAAGCTGGCCAATTGACTAAAAAAGCACAAACCTGCTATATGCTGTCTCAAGGAAAGACACATAATGTTGAAGGACAAAAGAAGACTCAAGGCGAAAGGTTGGAAAACAGTATTTCAGGCAAATAGAATCACATCATCTTTGTGGACTTAACCAGGAAGAAATAGATCTCTTGAAAAGACCAATATCAAGCACTGAGATTGAAGAAAAAATGAAAAATCTATCAATAAAAAAATTCTCTGGACCAGATGACTTTGCACCACTATTCTATCAAACCTTCAAATAAGAGCTTGTACCCACACTGCAGAACTTATTCTAAACCATTGAGAAGGAAGAAATCTTCCCCCAACACATTCTATGAAGCAAACATCCTGAATCCAAAACCAGGAAAAGACCCAACTGAAAAGGAGAACTACAGACCAATTTTACAAATGAATTTTGATGCAAAAATACTCAACAAACTCTTAGCCAATAGATTACAGGTACACATTTAAAAAAAAATTACACATCATGATCAAGTAGGCTTCATCCCAGAGATGCAAGGCTGGTTTAAAATACACAAATCCATAAATGTAATACAAGATATTAATAGAAGCAAAAACAAAGACCATATGATTGTCTCAAAAGACGCAGAAAAAGCATCTGGTAAAATTCAGCATCAATTAGCTGGGCGTTGTGGCGGGCGCCTGTAATCCCAGCTACCTGGGAGGCTGAGGCAGGAGAATCTCTCAAGCCTAAGAGGTGGAGGTTGCTGTGAGCTGTGACTCCACATCACTCTACGGAGGGCGATAGAGTGAGACTCTGTCTCTACAAAAAACAAACAAACAAAAAAACAAACAAACAAAATTCAGCATCATTTTCTAATAAGAACACTTAAGGACACAGGTACAAGTGACATATTTCTTGAGCTGATTAAAGCCGTCTATGACAAACCCAGAGATAACATCATACTGAATGGAATAAAAATGAAAGCTTTTCTACCTAAAACTTGAACCAGATAAGAGTGTTCTCTTTCTCCACTATTATTCAACATAGTGCTAGAAGTTTTAGCTAATGTGATCAGGCAAGAGAAGGACATATAGGGCATCCAAATATGGGGACCTATAAGGAGATCAAAGTCTTGCTCTCTCCTGATATGTTCTTATACTGAGAAAACCCCAAAGATTCAATCACAAGACTCTTGGAAGTGATCAAGAAATATAGTAACATCTCAGGGTATAACATCAATGTCCACAATCAGTAGCCTTTTAATATGCTAACAACAGCCAAGATGAGAAACTGATCAAAGGCACAATTCTTTCACAGTATCTTCAATGAAAATGAACTATCTAGGAATATAACTAAGAAAAGAGGTGAAGTACTATACAAAAAGAATTACCAAATGGTAAAAATGAAATAGTAGGAAACATTGACATTTGGAACTATAGTAACTGACCTGGCAAGAAGACCCCTAAAAGCCCCTAACTGTTTCAGCCTGAGTCCCCATCCATCTCAAACCTCCCTTTTTAGTTTAATTCTGAGAACAGTTTTCTGACAAGGAAGTTATCTGAGTTCCCTGACACCCTAGCAATGTCTAAACACAATGATGAGAAACTTACCTCAACCTCCCTAGTCAGCTGAACAATGGTAAAAACTCACTCAAGCAGATTCCCAGGAAACTGAGTTTCCCAGGTACTGGGCTTTCCAAGCTGTCCCCATGGTTACTGAGTTACCCCCATGAGCTGCCACACAGCTACCCCCCTGAGCCGCCACGCAGCTACTCCCTGAGCCAACTACCTGTGACTCTGCCTTGTAACCCGCCATGTTTTGCTTTTGTACATACTTGATTTGCCACATCAGCACAAAAAGGGTACAAAAGGCTGCCTGCATTTCTCTTAGGGGCCGTTTGCCTTTTGAGGGAAGTGGTCCGTCTGTGTAGATGTAACCGCTTGATTTGGCCATTTGCCCTTTGGGCAGCAGTCCATCTGTACAGATGTAATAAATGATCACCTGATTTGGGCCGTCTGCCTTTTTGCAGTGGCCCCCCTGCGCAGGAGTAAATAAAATCACCTCTGATTTGTACCCAAAGTGAGGGGTCCGTATTTTTTTATGGGTGGCCTAAGTTACAACAGAACAGCATAAGCTCTTGGCTGCAAAGAATCAACATTATTAAAATGTCTATACAACCCAAAGAAATCTACAAAGCCAATACAATACCCATTAAAATACCAACATCAAAATCTAAAAAACTGGAAAATACAGTTTTTCATTTTGTATGGAACCAGAAGAATGCTCATATAGCTAAGACAACTTTTAGTAAGAAAAACAAAGCCAGAAGAATTACTCTACCAGCATTTAGGCTATATTATAAGGGCACATTGATCAAAACAGCATGGTATTTGCAGAAAAACAGAGATATACATGTTTGGAACTGAAGAGAAAACCAAGAGGTAAAACCAGTCCAATTGTCATCTGATATTTGATAAATCAAGAAAAGCATTCACTGGGGAAAAGAATTCCTACTCAATAAATGGTGCTGGGAGAACTGAACAACCACATGGAAAAGACTGAAACTGGACCCCCACCTCTCACAAATTGCAAAAACTGATGCAAGATGGATAAAAGATTTAAATCTAAACCATAGAATAATAAAAATCTCTACCTTTGCCTATTACTGATTACACTAATCAGATTTATGTTTTCCAGAAAGGTCATCAAGCCACAC
>CAUYRH010083260.1:0-18162 GCA_963574655.1 Perodicticus potto | reverse complement strand
ATCACATTTTTGATGCTCTGCTGTAGCCACGACTTCTGCTGATCAAGTTCTCTTTCTTTCAGTTCTAGATCTTCAATTTCAGCTTTGAGATATCTTAATCTATCTATGACTTCTTTAGTATTACAGCCAGCACCAACACCTCTTAAAAACAGATGAGAAAATTGCAACCTTTTAGAATGTTGATGGAATTAAAAATTGAAAATGCTGTATGGAGGGGACACATTTGAAGAAGAGAAAGTATCTCTTACATTTAAGAATACAACCAGGCAACATACATTTAAGCATACAACCAGGCAACAGTTAAGAAATGACAACACGTATTTCAATCAATTATTATTTACAAGGTTATAAGACCTTGTATGAGACATAGCTCCTATTTTTAAAAGTTTACATTAGCTGGGTAGATAAAGGCTTACTCAAAAAAAGATTAATACAGAGTAGTAGTAGCATTTGCCAAATAAGTGGCTTGAGGAAGAAAATAAGATTTTAATTTTAAGAGTGAAAATTCAACAGTCAAGACAGTGAAGGAACATTCCAATACAGGGGTGACATACAGAGGTCCAGAGAAGTGTGTCCAGTGAAAATGGAAGTCTCTGGGGAGATTACAGCAGAGGGCTCAAATAGAGAAATTGGGAGGAATTAATATCGGAAAAGTCAGATTTTGCTGAGCAAAAGGAAGAAAAAGAAAAGTCTTAGAGGAGAGTGCTGGTTTATAACTTACTTCCACTGGATACTATTCTTTGACTTCTTTTCAATCAGGTCAATTCCTTCTAAGACATTGGTGATATCATAAATTCTTCTTTTTTGCCTCACAGCCAAAGTATCTGCAGCCTGTTTAGGAGAAACAAACAAGGAAAACAAACAAAAAAAAAGTCAATTCATATTTTAAAGCAAAAAAGGGTTGTTTATTAAGTTCACAGCATGACAGTCGAATCCCACATTTGACCCGGTCAAGTCAGCTGCTTAGAGACAATGGCTTAGTATGTTCAAAGCATCTCCCAAACACTGCAAATACCAAATAAAATATTCTTTTTAAAAAGTTAGTGGATGCTAGAACAGAAAAAAAAAAAATTAAGGTCATGACACAAAGCCCACAAGAATAAAAGAACACAGTAAGAATCCCTCAAGTCACATGCATAAGAGCTATTATATCTATCTGTGTCACCTCCTATCTTCTTCGTCTATTCATAGTATCATCTAAAGACAGCCTTACTTATTTTTGAACTTTGAAAAATTATACTTCAGCAATTTACTTTGGTAATTAAGACACTTGGGGGCAAATTTTAAAATTATACACACACATATAATAACCTTGAAATAACTAGCTACATCTTTAAAACTCACAATGAAAATAGAGCAATGAATTATGCCAAAATAAGATACAAAAATCAACAAGAAATCTGTAGGACACGGCTGTTGTATAAGCAACTATTAATATTATATAAAAGGTTGGTAGTTTCATTTGCATTAAGATCAACAAAAATATTACATCCTGGCTCGGTGCCTGTGGCTCAACGGGCTAAGGCGCCAGCCATGTACACCTGAGCTGGCGGGTTCGAATCCAGCCCGGGCCTGCCAAACAACAATGATGGCTGCAATCAAAAAATGGCCGGGCGTTGTGACGGGTGCCTGTAGTCCCAGCTACTTGGGAGGTGGAGGCAAGAGACTCGCTTGAGCCCAGGAATTGGAGGTTGCTGTGAGCTGTGATGCCATGGCACTCTATCCAGGGTGATAGCTTGAGGCTCTGTCTCAAAAAAAAAAAAAATTACATCCTATCATGTTATGAATGAATTCAAGGGTGCTAGACAATTCCTCTAATTAATTCTCACTCACATTTCTGACATTTATTCCCAGCAGGACAAAGAGAACCTCAAAGAAGAGGTTACTCTACAGCTCTTTTTCTCAGTAGGGCAGACAACAACCTCTCTTGAATGTAGAGACACATTTAAGATTCACATTAGTAATGAAAAAACTTATTTATGCCCCTACTGACAATTTTTAGCACATCATCTAAAGTAATAAGTAAGATTAAGCTCCACGTAATTGGTCATCAGTTCTCTGATGGTATGTCACTTCCTTGATTCTATGAAAAAATAGTGCCTACAAAACCCAGCACAGTGTAGTGGGTTCCATAGAAAGCAAGGGCCACCAACAGCAGTGGCTCACTTCACAGGCAATGGGAATCTTCAGTGAAAGGTCAGCTTTCTTAATCCTTTTTTGGGTGGGATGACTAATCCATAATAGAGATTATCATTATTATTTGAAGCAATGTTGCTCAGGCTGGATTCCAACTCCTGGGCTCAAGGGTTCCTCCCACCTCAGCCTCTGAAGTAGCTGGAACCACCAGCATGTGCCACTGTGCCTTAGTCCATTTTTGTACTACTAAAAACCTCAGATAACTACCTCTATTCACTTAGACTTCTTCAGACAGGTGATTCATGCCTCAGTGAACCAGGGGAGTACGTATGATGTGGTAGAGAAGGAAAAACTGGAGAGTGGGCTCTTTGGGGGTCCTCAACTCTGACATGGCACATCTTTCTAAAGAACCAAAAAATAAACAGTAGGATGAGGCATGGCTTCATTGATATCTTTTTCCCTTACACTTAGCAATTCCTCTCTGTTTTATCTACTTTCCTAGAATTTCTGTTCTTGACTTGGAGACTATTTTTCTGAAGAGCAACAGACTAAACCACTGTATAGTTAACTGTACAAATCTGAAGCTGAGGATTCATTTCTCACTTTTCTTCCCAAGAGGCTCTCTGGAGAAGTAACCTAGGGCACTTCAAGCCAAAGCTCTGTGGACTCTGTGCTATGGGTATCTATGTACTCACAGACAAAAGCGTTCACAACCATAGTAACACCTCACTGGTTTGGGTATTGGAACATGTTTGTACAAACCAGACCACAAGAGCTATCCTAGACCATTCATTAGGCAAAGTGCCCTGAGAGCTAACTTTTAGCTCAAAATTTAAAAAGATATCTCCTTTATATTTATTACTGCTTAACCATCACATTTAACCTTTGATTTCTCTAAAAGTAAACATTACTTTCTTAGTACTGTTCTATTTAAGTATATAAGCATTTAAATGACCAACACTTAAAAGGATCTCCAGGAGGCTTTTATTTTAGCAGTCTCAACATTCTTCAGAAGATTCTGTAGCAAAAGCAATGAAATCCAATCCCAGCAGGGCAGGGCTACTTCCTATCTCCAGCTGGCTTCTTAACTCACTAAGCCCCATTTCCTTCTTTGTAAAATGAGATAACAACCAACATACACTGAGTAGGCAGGGATTAAACTAAGTGATTTTGGCACAATGTCTGCTGCAAGCTTCATCATCAAATACAGGTTGAAACAGATTGTGGATAAGATTTTGAGTTTGTGTATATACAGACCTACCTTGTTTTGTACAGTGTTTTATTAAAAACATGTTGCCTGAGAATTCTTACTAAGTTTTATTAATACTTTCATATTTAATGGAATCACACCAGGAATCCGCATCACTACTACCTCTTCCATTCATTTAACACCCAGCAGGTTCCAGGCTTGGGTCTGGGTCTTAAAGATACATCAGTGATAGAAGTCCCTGCCCCAAAGTGGGGATGGATGTTAATAATATACCAATAATTGTATTTGGAGGGAATGTAGGTAGGAGAAAGGTGCTATATCAAATAAATTTGATTTTGAAGGAGAATTACCCTATTACCTTTCTAATAGGGTAATTTTAGAAGGGAATGGAGTGAGAGACCCCTACAAATTTTTGGTGGAAGAGAATTTGAGCAGAGGAAGCAAGGGCAAAGGTTCTGAAGGGCCAAGCTGGTATAGTTCCTTCAGGCAAAGGCAGAAGCTCAGTGGGGCCTGAATTGTCATTCAGAAGGCAAATGGTAGGGGACTGCAGGGTGAAAGATGAGATAAAGATATTATAATGAGGTTGGAGAGACAGCAAGGGGCCAGATCAGTGTGGCTTTGCTAGCCATTGTAAAAATTCAGCTTTTACTCCCAGTGCAATGGAAAGCTCTTGAGAAGGGTTAAGTTCTAGGAGAACAGAGGTCTTCTCAAGGAGACCCCAAGAATACACCTACAGGGACCTCTCTATGGTGACTCAACTGTTAGAAATTTGGAGACTTAACTTCCTGGGACCTGGAAATTTCCACTTCTGTGAAATCCTATAGTTCTGTGGAGGCTGGAATAGCTTCTCCTGCTTGATTCAAACTGACCAATGAGAAAGGTACCTGTGAGTTGGAACTTTTTGACTGTAGATAAAAAGGGAAAAGATCAAGCTAGGCAGGAAGCACGGCCATTTTGAACTCTTCTATGCCATTCACTCCACCGGCTGAAATAAACTCCTTCCTCTTATAAATATGGAGTTTGGGTGCTCTTTCTCTCCATTGGGCCTCATCTTTCTGCAACACTCTGACTTCACATTTTAAAAGGTTCTCTCTGGCAACAGTAAGAAGAAACTTCTGTAGGGGGTGAGAATAGAAGAAAAGAGGCAAGTGAGAAGCTAGGGCAAGCATCTACACGAGATGTAGAGGCTTGGAAACAGAAGGCAGCCATGGAGGTCGTGAAAACTGGTGAGATTCTGGGTGTATTTAAGCAAGCAGCAGATCCTGAGAGAGGGGAATCAAAGTGCTTCCATAGTTCTTGACTTGAGCAATTACAGATGAGGACAAACACAGGAGGAACAGGTTTGGGATACTGGAAATCGAGAACTTGATCTTGGACATTCCGATATCCAAGGGACAAAAAAATCAAGGAGACCACTGCACATGAGTGTGTGGCTTAGAGGACAGGTGTAAGATGGAGACTGAAATTTGGTAGTCAACAGTGAGCAGACATTTTAGGCCACTAGAAGGAATATCATAGATTCACATAGGAAGGGGAGGGGCCCAAAGACTGACTCTGGGGCACTTTAAGATCTGGGAAAGGAGAATCAACCAGCCACTGAGGTCAGAGGAATGCAGGAAGAGTGGGGTGTTGGAATCCAGGGGTAGAGAGTGTAAGAATGACCACATCAAGAACTGGTATCAGGGCAAATCACTGAGAAGTGAGTAGTGCTTTGTCTTTGGAAAGCACTGCTCTTGATCCGGGCTGTTTTGGTAAAATGGTGGGATTAAAAGTCTTAAAGGAGAAATCAAGAAAGAGTAGAAGGAAAGCTAAAGTAGACAACTCTTGAAAAAAGTTCTGCTGCAAAGAGGCACAGAGAAATGAGGCAAAATCTTCAAGGAATTGTGAAGTCTCCAGGAAATGTTTCCATTCCTATTTTTTTAAAGATGGCAGCTATTTCAACAGTGAGTACACTGATAGGAAATGATGTGGTAAAGGAAGAAGAAAGATTGTTTATAATGCAAAGGAGAAAAGGGACAATTGTTAAATAGATGGTAGGCAAAGGGGGTACACATCAGATAAACTGAGGACTGGCCTGAAAACAGGGCATATTTATAACTGAATTTCAGTGGAGTACCCAGGTGCAGATAGGTGCATTAGTAGCTAAGGTCAAGAAAGAGGTTAGACATTTGCTTCTGGGGCTTTTTATTTTCTCATCAGCATTGGCGGAGGATGGGGGCGAGGGTGGGAGAGGACAACAAATAATTCAGAGGGAAAAGTATGAAACTCCTAAGAAAGCAAGACAGTAGAAGGGATTTTGCACAGTACCGCTGGCCTTGTTGTCATTAGTGGTCACGAATCTCATCATTGTGCATTTTTCTCCAGCCCTGGAGAACTGCCTGAGTACAGACAAGGGGTATGAGGAGAGCACAGTAACCAGCCTCATGCCATGCTCGCCACTGCGGCTGTTGAATAAATACATACATACATGCAGCAAATCTTTAAAAAGCTGCATTTACTCTAACAGACTTTGAAACCATATAGACATAAAGGAAGTATCAAATTGTATCACACCAACTCAGTTTACAGGAAAAACAAACAAACAAAAATATCCCTCTAAAAGAAATAGATCTCCCTTCCAAATACTAAATTATTTTCAAATAACAGTGAACAAAGCAGTATCTATAGGAGGAATAAAATTAAAGCTTATGATGTTTTTAAGAGGTGGACAAGACAAATCAGGACAGCTGAGAGAGATGGTATGTAAGTGCTAAAAAGGCTTTACTAACCTTGAGCCTCCATGCCTTCATTTACATGAATCCCCTAAGACCCAGTCCTAACTCTGGATGGGGAGAAAGCTAACGGTGGCTGTATTTGAGTTAGGATTAGTTGCAGCTCATTTGCTCAGCGATGTCCTTCTGATCGAGCATCCTGTTGCATTCAAAGGCAAACATCAAAATAGTAAATATAGGAAACATTCTGCCTTTCAGGTTTTCACAGCAGGTAATGTACTCTCTTCTTTCAGTACCTCAAAAGTCAATACATGTGCACTCAATGTTCTAGCTGCCAAACTTCAGAAATAAACATCACAGTGAGGTCCAGAATCCAAAAATCAAAAATATGCAACAGAAACACTACATAAAACCTGTTAGTTCTACCTGAAAATAAAACAGAAAGACCCCAAGTCATATACAAGATTGCCTTCAAAACATTTTGGGGAGAATTTTTTTAAAAAACTGAACTCACTTTTAACTGTGCCACATTGTATTTTATTTTGATCTACTCCATGATAAGGTTGGGACGGATTATTACCTAATTTCAAACACTGCTAAAGACAATTAATATGTAGGATGTTTGATCTCAATCTACAATTCAGAGGAACCTTTTCTAAGCTAGTAATTAGATAATTAATTGGGTAATTGGATCTCACACAAATGTTATCTACTTGAGCACTCACAGCAGCTTTGAAAGTATAAGTGTTCTCCCTGTTTTACAGGAAACAAGACTCAGAAAGCTAATGAATAATCAAAGTGAAATTTGGCATTAATTATATATTACTGAAATCAATCCAAGGAAAACACTTTCAAATGGGCTTATATAACTTTAAAGACGTCCAATAAATTTGTTGCACAGCTGAAAGTTCCCAACTTGCACCGAGTAACTGCACTGAGTTGAATAAAAGCAACTCCCGGTCTATAGGAGGTTTTATAGAATGTGTATAAAATGGTCTAAAAAAGCATAAAAATCTCAATTTCCACTTATTTATTCAAAAATAATAAACGGTAAGAAAAAATAGCATAGCTATCTAAAGCTATCTGACTGACACCTTATAGAATAAAGTTTAAAAACTGAAACAGTTCCATAAAATAGAAATAAAATGTTGTAAGAGGTGGAAAAAAGAGAGATTACTTTAAGGTGGGGGCAAAAGTAAAGAGTTCCTGGAGGAGGCCACCATGGTTTCAAAGGGTCTGCCCCAGCCATTAAATTAATAAGGAAATTAAATACCAAAGAATAAACAACTTCCTTTAAGGACACAAAGGGCTCCCTCCAGAACAGCATTAAGCACACAGTATTTCAATTCTCAATCAATACTCTACCACAAAGGAATCTCTCCTAAAAAACTCTTCAGTGGGCTGGGTGTGGTGGCTCACACCTGTAATCCTAGCACTCTGGGAGGCTGAGGCAAGACGATTGATCAAACACAAGAGTTTGAAGTTGCTGTGAGCTATGAAGATGCCACAGCACTCTACTCAAGGTGACAGAATGAGACTCTGTCTCAAAAAGCCCCCAAAACAAAACTATTCAATGGTTCAGTTACCCCAAGCTATAACTGCTACTGTACTCAATATCTGGCTGGGACTACAGGCGCAGGACACAATGCCCAGCTGTTTTTAGAAACGGGGGTCTCACTCTTGCTTGGGCTGTTCTCTGAACCCATGAGCTCAGGCAATCCACCCTCCTTGGCCTCCCAGACAGAGTGCTAGGATTATAGGTGTAAGCCACCGCACCCGGCCTTCTAATTTTCATTTTTAATAAAATTGGCAGGCTTCTAAAAAGAAACTTCAATTTTACTGTCTTATTCAAGTTACCAAAGTATTTACCTAGGAAAATTGTGCGGAACTTCTAAAATCGATAAATTACAAGATCTAGAGATTGTCTGCCTATATCCTCAACTGCATACTTTGAAAATTCTGTAAAGTAATATAACTTCCCTAAGCAAGACCCAATGTGCATCCAGTATTCTACCACTGAGATCTGCACTTGTACATTTTACATCATCCCTACCAGAAGCATAGTATAAAAGTTAGGGCTTTAATTTCGGGCTCTGGGATAATGCCTGCTCACCAGCTTTTCCACATTGTGATAAGGAATAGTTAGGAAAAGAACAGGTTGCTGAGAAAGAAAACTGGAAAGTACTTTAGCCACTTAGTTAAGGAAAAAGGAAATATATTTATCTTACTATTCTTTCGCTGCTGTCACAAATTTAGTGTCTTATTAAAACACGAAGGGCAGTGCCTATGGCTCAAAGGACTAGGGCACTGGCTCCATATACCAGAGGTGGCGGGTTCAAACCCAGCCCCGGCCAAAAACTGCAAAAACAAAAAAACACATATTACTTTTTTATTTTCTTGTTTTAAATTAACAATTAAAAATTGTATGTCTTGGCCAGGCGCGGAGGCTCACACCTGTAATCCTAGCACTTGGGGAGGCTAAGGCAGGTGAATTGTCTGAGCTCACATGTTCAAGACCAGCCCGAGCAAGAGTGAGACCTTGTCTCCGGGAGTTGTGGTAGAGGTCTGTAGTCCCAGCTACTTGGGAGGCTGAGGCAAGAGAATTGCTTGAGCCCAAGAGTTAGAGGTTGCTGTGAGCTATGACACCACGACACTCTACCAAAGGGCGACAAAGTGAAACTGTGCCTTCAAAAAAAAAAAAAAATTGCATGTATTTATCACATACAAAATGATGTTTTGAAATGTGTATACATTGTGGAATGGCTAAATCAAGACAATTAACATGCATTATCTTACATATTGATCCTATTTTTTTTTTTTGTGGTGTAAACACTCCAAATCTATCCTCTTAGCAATTTTCGGAAATAAAATTATTATTAACTAGCGCCATCATGATGCACAATGGGTCTCTTGAACTTACTCCTCCTGTCTAACTGAAATTGTGTGCCATTTTATCAACATCTTCCTAACCCTTCAGCCCCCAAGCCCTGCTAACTTTGATTTTATTAATTTGACTGCTTTATTTTATTTCTTTTCAATAGATTTAGAGATCAAGTGAAAGGAAGAGTCTCACAACTCCCACTTTAAATCAAAAGCTAGAAATGGGCTCACACCTGCAGCACAGTGATTACAGTGCCAGCCACATACACCATGAACCCCACCCAGGTCAGCTAAACAACTGCAACCAAAAAATAGCCGGGTGTTGTGGTGGACGCCTGTAGTCCCAGCTTCTTGGGAGGCTGAGGCAAGAGAATCGCTTAAGCCCAAGAGTTGTAGGTTGCTGTGACGCCACAGCACTCTACCGAGGGCGACATAGTAAAACTCTGTCTCAAAAAAAAAAAAAAAAAAAAAGCTCGAAATGTTTAAGCTTAGTGAGGATGGCATGCTGAAGGCTGAGAAAGGCCAAAAGGTAGGCCTCCTGCACCAAAGTCAGCTGAGTTGTGAATGCAAAGGAAAAGTTCATGAAGAAAATTATCATAGTGAACACACAAATGATAAGAAAGTGAAAGAGCCTTATTGTTGACATGGAGAAAGTTTTAGCAGTCTGAATAGATGATCAAACCTAAATTTCCCAAAACAATACCTAATCCAAAGCAAGGCCCTAATACTAAGGCTAACGAAAGGTGAAGAAGCTGCAAAAGAAAAGTTTGAAGCTAAGTTTGTCCATGAGGTTGAAGGAAAGAAGCCATCTCCACAACATGGAACTGCAAAGTTAAGCAGCAAATGTGCTGATACAGAAGCTGCAGCAAATTATCTAAGATCACTGATGAAGTGACTACACTACAACAGATTTCAGTGCAGATGAGACAGCCTTATATTGGAAAAAGATGCCACCTAAAAAATGTCACAGCTTAAAAAAATAACTGACCCTCTTTTTAGGGGCTAATGCAACTACTGACTTTAAGTTGAAGTCAATGCTCATTTACTATTCTGAAAATCCTAGGGCTCTTAAGAATGATGCTAAATCTCTTCTGCCAGTGCTCTATGAATGGGACAAAGTCTGTATGGCAGAGCACCTGTTTACAGCAGGGTTTCCTAAACATTTTAAGCTCACTGTTGAGTCTTATTACTCAGAAAAAAGATTCCTTTCAAAATGTTATTCCTGCTCACTGACAATGTACCTAATCACCTAAGAGCTCTGTTGGAGATGTACAAGGAGATTGTTATTTTCACGCCTCTTCACACAACATCCCTTCTGTAGTCAAGGAGTAATTTTGACTGAACTCTTACTAACAAAGACATCCCATAAGGCTATTCCTGTCATAGATACTGAATCCTCTGATGAACATGAAAGACTTCTGGAAATGATTCGCTTTTCTAGGTGCCAGTAAGAACAAACATTCGTGATTAATGGGAGGAAATCAAATTAACAAACAGGAGTTTGAAAGTTGATTTCAGCACTCATGGATGACTTTGAGAGGTTCAAAGGGAGTAAGTAACTACAGATATGGTGAAAACAGCAAGGAGTACCAGAATTGCAAGTGAAGCCTACTAAAATCTCACCATAAAACTTTAACAGCTCTTTTCCAGTTGGAACCATGGAGGGTGTCGAAGAAAAGAAAAAGAAGGTTCCAGAAACCCTTAAGAAAAAGGGAAAGAATTTCGCAGAGCTGAAGATCAAGCATCTGAGAAAGAAGTGTGCCCAAAAGATGCTTCAAAAGGCAAGGAGGAAGCTTATCTATTAAAGAGCTAAGCATTATCATAAAAAATACAGGCAGATGTACAGAACTGAGATTCAGATGGGTAGGATGGCAAGAAAAGCTGGCAACTTCTAAACTCTTAACAAGCCTTAAATTAATTTATATTACCCAGCGCTAAAAAAATGAGGCAGCTGATTTCCTTCCTTTTCCTTTCTCTAGTAAAGTTGTTTTCTCAAATCATGCCAAAACTTTTTCCACTTACTAATATACATTTCTGGTTCCTCCCTATTTTTTCATAGCTTTTTTCTTTTAGCACTGAATATTTCATCAGATGTACCATAGTTTATCCATTCATTTACTAAAGAACGACTTGGTTCTAAGTTTCAACAATTATGAATTATACTCCTATGAATATCTATCTGCATGTTTACATAAGGTCTTAAGTTTTCAATACCTCTAGGAAAATACCAAGAAGCACAATTTCATGGACCAGACATGCACCACATATAGATAGCAATACAGTAGGCCTAGTTCCTTATATTGACCACCTCTGTATGTTGACTAGTATGCTACAGTCCCTTGGGTGGTCAACTTCCAGAGGTTCAAATGTAAATATATAGATATATTATACCCCACATTTTGTTTATCCTTTAATCCACTGATGGACATAGGTTGCTTCCACCGTTAAGCTATTGTGAACAGGGGCGGCGCCTGTGGCTCAGCAAGTAGGGCGCTGGCCCCATATACCGAAGGTGGTGGGTTCAAACCCAGCCTCGGCCGAACTGCAAAACAAAAAAATAGCTGGGCGTTGTGGCCGGCGCCTGTAGTCCCAGCTAATCGGGGGCTGAGGCAAGAGAATCACCTAAGCCCAGGAGTTGGAAGTTGCTGTGAGCTGTGTGACGCCATGGCACTCTACGGAGGGCAATAAAGAGAGACTCTGTCGCTACAAAAAAAAAAAAAAAAGCTATTGTGAACAATGCATGGGTGTACAAATATCTTCTTGAAACCTTGCTTTCAATTTTTTGGGTACATATCCACCAGGAGAAGTGTCATGCACTGAAGTCCTGGCTGCCTACCCATACATCTTTTCTTAAGCTGATTCTGCCCCCAAATCTTCACCTAGTGTTATAATCTAAAACCTTAGGGTAAATTATTTACTATTCCAGGATGTATATTAATCAGGTTATGATTAATGGGTATGTGTCAGGGATTTGTCAGATAAGAAACACCATAAATACTTTATCACATTAATTCAAGTATCATTCAAGTAATTTGTAACTTAAACAATTATAGTAAAAGAAATAAGCAATCTTGATAACACATTTAAAAAGCTCCAAGGTGGCACCAAAATGGCAAATAAAACAGTGAAACTCAGTTATAAATTATATGTAAGAGGAATTTTCAAAACGACATATAGACACAGTCATGACTACCATAATAGTTCTTCAAATTCTTAGTTGGAATTAAAATTAAACTATTAATAGAAATCCATTTGTGAGCAATACCTTCATTTTCAGTGCAGGCACTCAGTACATTCTCTTTTACCATGGGTGGAGGGGTAAGAATAATTGTGCATTTTCTTTTACAAGATAGAATCTATGCCCTTACACAAATGAAAACCTAAGTTTATTTTTTAGGACTACTGAAAGGCAGAATAGCATACAGAAAAATAACAAATGGTCCATATTCAAATCTTAGCTTTTACTTTCTACTATATGTCTTGGCCTACTTAACCCAGCAGTTTCTTCAGCTCTGAAATGGGGTTATTAGGCTCAAATGTCAACTATTGTTAAGAGAATAAAATTAGTTAATATATGTAAATTGCCTCTCATTTACTAAGCTTTCAATAAGTGTTAGCTATTAACAGCATAAATTGGCAAACCACAGAGGTTGAAAGGACTGTGATGTTAACTTTTCATCTCACTAAAATAAATAAAAAATAACTATTACTACAAATGAGACTACATGGTAGGGGTGAGGCTGGGCAGAGAATGAATAAAATCCTCTCAAATAACTTCCAATGAGTTTCTATACCCTCCTAATTGCTAAATTATATCAGAACAGCATCATTAAAATTGATTTGCTTCATTAATTTAGGATTTCATTTAGTTATATTACTAAGGAGAAATGTATCACTGAGATACAGCATTACATTCTTATTCTCCAAAAGTACATATTCTAAGTTAGAAAAGAAATAGCACCTATGAGTTCTTGGGACATTTACGGATATCTAGAGTATGTGGATAGTCTATGTGAAGACTGATATAATTTTCTCTACATATAATATTCACAAAAATGCTCAAACGCTTCTTAAAGAAATGTCGAATGTATAGCTTAAAAGCATCAAAAAGTTATACTGAACTAGATCTCCTCAAAAGATTATAAGAAAAAATATATATAATTTCAAATTAGAGCAAATTTATAATTGTGTAGGTCCATCTTCTACATGTATTATGAAAAATGTCTTAAAGATCTTTTACAATGGTGTACAAAAAGAAACACTGGAAAGATTCCAATGTTAAGATTTCTACATATGTTATGTGTACATATAAAAATAAATGGAAAGTAGGGCAGCGCCTGTGGCTCATCAAGTACGGTGCCAGCCCCATATACCGAAGGTGGCGGGTTCAAGCCCAACCTCGGCCGAACTGTAAAACAGAAAAATAGCCGGGCGTTGTGGGGGGCACCTGTAGTCCCAGCTTCTTGGGAGGCTGAGGCAAGAGAATCGCCTAAGCCCAGGAGTTGGAGGTTGCTGTGAGCTGCGTGACGCCACGGCACTCTACCGAGGGGCCAGAAAGTGAGACTCTGTCTCTACAAAAAAAATTAAAAATTAAAAAAATGGAAAATATATGTAAATAAATAAAATGTATGGTTTTTTATATATGGTGAAAAAGAATGACATTCAAACTATTTTCTAGAAGAATAAAGTCTTGTTGTATTACAAGAACTAATGTTACTGGAGAACCCTCTGACCTTTAAGGAAAGAGTTCTAGAATGAATGAAACAATGTTAAATATCAAACCCCACATCTTATTCACTGCCTGTCCCTTCTTGCAGAGCAATTAAATGGCCACAGATGAAAACAGCAAAGTTTGGTCATATTCTGAGATAAGATGAAAAAGAAGCCCTCAAAGTTCAGCTCTCAGAGTTGTTTTATCTGTAAAAGCCCAAACTTCCCTGATTTCTTATACTTTAGTAGCAGGCTACAGTTGATTTCTAGATTTTGATCAGCAGTTTTCAATCTGTTTTGTAACAACTTTCTCCACCTGACTTCATGTAAAACTCTTTAGACAAACTTCATTGTAATTCATTACAATTTAAATACTATGTATACTATAGTCCACTTTTAGGGAGGGAGAAGGGAAGAAGGAGATGTAGGGCAAAAAAGACAACAAGGAATTTCCAGAGGTGGGGAACAATTCTACAAATCACTTTTCAAAAAGAAGATAGTAGTTCCCCAAATGCAAAATATGTACAGTATACCTTATTTGTAAAAAATAGAACAACTGGATAATTCAATTCAACAGCCAGTTACTAAATACCTACTACTATCCTGGGAAAAGTAGAGGTCAAAGACTTAAGCCCAGCTGCAGAGCCCCTAGCAGAACTACAAGTCTTGGTTCTTAATTTCAGGAGTTAACTACAAGATATGCTCCTGGTTCAGATGCTGCTGTCAAAGCTTTATGCAGAGTCTCAAGGCTACAATGACACCCTCAAGGCAGGTAAGGTGGTCCAAGCACTCTACTGGGTGCTGGGATCAATCCTCTAAGGTCAAATGCAGGGGGTCACAAAGGGGATCTTCAATGATTACTGGCTCAATATTTTTGGTTCTTTCTTAAACTTGGTTCACTGATTGATTTTTAATTCAAGTGACCACAGTCTCTTTCCTCAGCGCTGTGGAATTCTTCCAAATCCTGCCTGGAACGGTTAAATCATTCTGTAAGACTGAACAGCTCAGACGCCTGTTGCTGTTTGAAAAGTCTGAACGGTAAGTGCTCGGTCTCATGCAACGGTTTACTGAGCGCTTTCACTTCTTCGAGTGAAAGTTTTATCTCCCGTTTTCCCGTGATGGTAAATTTAGCTTTTAGAAATCTATCGCGGATGCCAAATTAAATCACAAATCAAATATGGGTATGTCTTAACCATCAGGATGGTGAAAAGTACGACGTTTTTATTACCATAATTATTTTATCGGGAAGGGGTGTGGAAAATGTTCAGTTTTTTTTCCTTTCACCCGAAAGAGAGGATACATCGGGTTCCTTTTCTTCCTTTCCTTAAAAAAAAAAAGACAGGGACATGGTCCCAATAGAATAATCTATTAAAACCACCAATTCGCAACAGACAAATCAATCTCCAGGGTGTCCCCAGGCAAAACGTCCGGCACCCGGTGAGGCACTGCCACAGGAGGACGCGGAACAACAACGACACTCGGTGGCCGGGGACCCTGCGCCCGGAGACAGAGGCCACGCGGGCGCGCTCGAGGTCCCGGCCTGGGCTCTTTGTCGCGAGAGGGCCCCACTGCTTCTGCGGCTGGTCCCTCGTCCCTCCCCCAAGCCAGCGTCCAGGGCCCGGGCCCAGGCCACATGGCCCCAGCTCTCGCATCACCGCGTCCCCGCAGAAAGCGTCCACACCGCGCGGCCCTCCCCACGCGGCGAGGGGCCGGGCTTCCCCGGGGCCTCAGGCTCCCAAGTCCGCCCCCAACCCCGCCTCCCGAACTCACCGCTTTGAGATCCAGGACGCCGTCCTTGGCCTCCTGCAGCAACGACACGAACTTGGTGGTGAGCAGTCCAAGGCTCTTCTCGTGCCTGCTGCTTCCGCTCCCGGAGTTCCCGAACTGCTGCTGCGGCGGCTGCTGCGGGCTCTGCGCCCGGGGAGGCTGCGGCGGCGGCCGCTGGCCCTGTCCCTGCCCCTGCCCCTGCGGCGCCTGCTGGCCGGAGCTCACGGGCTCCGCCGCCGCCATCGCGTCCGGGCGCCGCGGTGGTCGGGCCCCCGCGCACCGCAGCTCTCCGGCCCCTCCTGCGGCCACCTGCCGGGTCTGGTCGGCCGGGCCGCTCCCCCTGCCCGGAGAGCGGCGCTGAGGGTCGCGGCTGCTGCAAACAACAGGTGCGCGGCGCCCAAGGGATTCGGGGCCGCTGGGCGCGCCGGGCCTCCGCCCCCTCCCCAAGCCCGGGGAAGAGTGACTGAAGCCCACGACGGAGGGGGGGCGGCTGGAAGCGAAGAGAAGGGGCGCTGAGGGGTGGGGACCTGAGTTTAAATGGCAGGAAGTGACGCCGTGGCCCGCAGTTGCCTGGAAACGCATTTTTTCTGTAGGAAGGAGGAGCGCGCGAGGAGGAGGGGAGAGTCGCTGGGAGTGTTTCTCACTCGCCTCCTCGGTGTTAGAGGAATTGTGTTCTCACGCAGCAACACTGGGAAGAAGAAAAAAAGAAAAAGATTTGTATCCGAGCAGGAATCACTATGCCCAGAGGCCAAAAATTTCCAAGCAGTGAAATTGTTTGGCTTCTCAGTTTGTATAGCTACACCACATTAGCTGTCCCACGCTCACTCTTTCACAGGGCAGTTCTGTTGCCTTTCCTCTTTCAGGCGTTAGCAGCTTTGCAAATATTTCATTGACTTGGACCCGGCTGCACTTGGTTTTCTTTCATAGCCCATCTTTTTAGATTCTGAATACATAAAAAATAGAATCATGGAGTTTGGGGGTTGGTTTTATCCTGATCACAGGTCTTTTTAAAGGCCTTTGACTGAAAGAGGAGACACTGACTTATAGAAAGGGAGAGGTTGTGAATTACCCAGGCAAACCACTGGATCCCAGATCTCAGTGGGTTCCAACAACGTCCTTATTGGAACCAATCATATATTTGGAATAGTATGTGTCCACAGATAATTGTACTGCAGAGGTAGCCCAAATCATTGACAGCAAATGGCATCACACACATCTGAGTAAAAGAAGTTTTGTTTTTTCTTTTTGTCATATTATAAACTCGTAAGAATCAAGGATAACTTTTGGCTCGGGGCCTGTGGCTCAACGGGCTAAGGCACCAGCCAAGTACACCTGAGCTGGCGGGTTCGAATCCAGCCCTGGCCCACCAAACAACAATGATGGCTGCAACCAAAAAATGGCCTGGCGTTGTGGCGGGCACCTGTAGTCCCAGCTGCTTAGGAGGTGGAGGCAGGAGACTCGCTTGAGCCCAGGAATTGGAGGTTGCTGTGAGCTGTGATGCCACAGCACTCTATCCAGGGTGACAGCTTGAGGCTCTGTCTCAAAAAAAAAAAAAAAAAAGGATAACTTTTAATTGGCTTGGCTGTCAGTGCTTTGAGTGCAGGCCACATGCACCAGGGCTGACGGGTTCAAACCCGCCGGAGCCTGCTAAACAATGACAGCAACAATAACAAAACATAGCAGGGCGCTGTGGTGGAAACCTGTAGTTCCAGCTACCTGGGAGGCTGAGGCAAGAGAATTGCTTAAGCTTAAGAGTTTGAGGTTGCTGTGAGCTGTGACGCCACGTCACTCTACCAAGGGCGACATAGTAAGACTCTGTCTCAAAAAAAAAACCCTTTTTTTTAATGACTTGGTGTTGAAACACTTTGAATGTAGTAGACAATAAATGTTGGAAATACCAACATGAGGCAAAAGGAAAGAACACAGATTCCTGGACCGTGAAACAACTGTCTTAGATTAATGTACTCCACAACATGCACTTGGACAAAAACGTTGATTATACCTACTAAATAGAATGTATAATTGGACCAAGTACATTAATAAAATGTGTTTAGATGCTCACATCTTTAATTATTGTGAATCAAGCAATAATATTAGGCATGCTGAGGGAGACCCCTGCTCTCTCTCCCCGTCAATATTATTGAGCTGCAAAAGAAGTAAAGAGGGACGATAATTAGGGATCACCGTTAATATTTTTAATTCTATTGTAACATTTTTAATCCTCCACTATTATCAGCCCACAAATCATAAATCAGATAGGATACAAATACTTCATGATGACTAACAGTTGAATTAAGTACTCACAACAACGTGTGGATTCATCTACTATTGTTGATTAAGGCTGTATATTCCCTGCTTCCCAGCTCTCAGTGTCAAGAATGAGTACTGGGCCTGGTAGCTCAAGCCTGTAATCCTAGCACTCTGGGAAGCCAAGGCAAGAGGATCTCTTGAGTGCAGGTGTTGGAGACCAGCCTGAGCAAGAGGGAGACCCTGCCTGTACTACAAAATAGAAAAGTTAGCTGGGCATTGTGGCAGGTGCCTGTGTGCTGAGGCAGGAGGATCCTTGAACCTAGTGATGCAGGACAAGACAGCTCTACAACCGCTGCCTTGGCCCTAGCGGTGCTGATGCTGTGATGGATGGAGAAACCGGCTTGAAAAAGAACCAACCACCTGTGCGGAAAACATTGGCGCCTTGCTGTCTGCTCCTCGTGCACATCTGACTGGTCAATAACCTGTCAGTCTCCAGGG
>CAUYRH010083258.1:0-11948 GCA_963574655.1 Perodicticus potto | reverse complement strand
AATGATACTAATAATTCTTTAATATTTAGTTCACTTTTTCTTTATTAAATTCTCCCTGTCTGGTCACAGAAGACTTCTTGCTCCACGTATTCCTCCTTTGTCCTCCCTGCCAAATGCAGCAGGCAGCACATAGCAGATGTTCAGTGAATAGTATTGAATTGATATTATCAGGAGGTTCAAAGGGGCGTGTTTTATAAAGAGAGTCCTATTAAAACCTTTCAAGAAATAAAACATCATGCTTTCTGACATGGTAAAGTAGAATGTGATGAGGAGTAAATTAACAAATTCATCATTTACACACAATAAATTTAGAAGTTAAAATTGATACGTAGGTATCAGGAACGAATGGTCATAAAACTGGTAACAAAAGCAAAATCAGTTTTGAAATATGGCAATGATATACATAGATATTTATATCAATAAAACGAGTTATTTATTTATTTATATTTTAAAGTTATTTTACAGAGGTATCACTACACAGGAATTTTACATTGAAGTTCATTATCCTTGCAGATTAACATCCATTGAATGCTATGAATTATTGCCAAGATACACATCCTCTGTAGTTAATTCAGGTGATAGCAATACTTATGGAAGAAAGAAAAAAATGGATAAAAATAAAAAATAAAAAGAAAGACATCACAGACAAAAAAGCAAAATAACAAAAGAAAGAACAAATAAAAGGAGAGATGAAGAAAAGAGATGGAAGGAAAGAAAGCACAGAACAAAACTTCGTGCATTTGACATTTACCATTTTCAAAATTCACTGCATCTTATTGTCTTTACATTTAATTTAATATTATTTATTAATTTAATATATTTTTATAATTATCTTTCTAGGGAACAAATGCAATAATATAAAATCAATAATTACTTATGTGTTAAATTGTTTAACAAAATATATAAAACCTGCAATAATAATTACTGTCATATTTTTGTATGACCCTTTGAGGAGGTTGGGGTGGAGGGAGAGTAATTGGTGGGGCCACACCTACGGTGCATCTTAGAAGGGTCCAGGCGAACCTTACTAAACACAGAATACAAATGTCTTCACTTAATAACTGAGAAAATGCCAGGAAGGCTATGTTAATCAGTTTGATGAAAATAGTTAAGATTGTATATGAAACCAGCACATTGTACCCCTTGATTGCACTACTGTACACAGCTATGATTTAATAAGGACAATAATAAAAAATAAATAAATAAACAGACTAGGTATCAGCAGGGCTACACTCTCTCTGGAGGCCATGAGGGAGAAATCTATCTCCTTGCCTTTTCCAGCTTCTACAGCCTTACTGCATTTCTTGGCTCATGACCCTTTCCATCTTCAAAACCAGCAATAGCTTTCTCACATTTGCATCACTTAGGCAGCGACTCTTCTGCTTTCTCCTAAGCCATCATTGAAGGTGTGTTTTCATTTCATAAGGTCCATCTATGTAATCCAAAATAATCTCCCTATTTTAAAGTCAAAAGAAAAGCAAACTTAAATCCCCATTTCCATGGGACACGAGATACTCACAGGTTCTTGTGAGTTGGACGTGGACATCTTCGGGAAGGCTATTCTGCGTATTTGTCTAGATTAACCAATTCAGAATGGTTGATTTCTGTCCTACAACATCTAAATTTTGGCCTCAGTTATAAACACTTAATAATTACCTCTTAATTGAATTTAAAAACAGCTCAGATGCTGTTTTAGACACACTGATCACAGATTATTCAATATTGAGAGGTGAGTTTATTCTTTGAAATACTGATCACTCTTTCATCAGTAACAATATGATTAATATGAATCTTTGACTATATAGTATGTAGAATCAATCCAATTCTTCCTCACTTTCATAGTACTTTAGCAGCGGATCAGAGTAATAAGCACTAAAGCCATATTATTAAGGCACCTGCCATAACCTAGCTGTTTGCATTGTGATTGTTTTCTTCTCAGCTAGATTGAGCTCCTGCTTTATTGATTGCTTCGGTAACCCTCACAATTCCAGGGAAAAAGTGAACAAATCTTTGCATACCCTCCTATAATGGAAGTCTTTTACCTTACCTAATGTCCAAGGGAATAACTAGACAATACCAAGGTCCCTTCAAGTTCCAACATTCTATATTCTACAAAACCTTAAGAGGATGATGCCAAGAGGGCTGCTATTTGATGCTCTTGCTTGAAAGTTGTCTGATCTTGCCTGCCTACATTTTCTTACCAGAAACCTATTCCACACTCTGATTGAGAAACAAGATTTCCTAATTAGAGCTAGTTTGCTGCTTTCCAGCCACTGTTGCTGCCGTTTCCAGACACACAAACAAAGTACCACCTAGACATGTGACCTAGTTGTCCTCTCTTGGGCTTACTTACTGCCCTAGATTGATCATTTCAGCTCTGTGTTTGTCTCTAACCCATCATCTTTCTTCAGCAACTTTCCTGTGATCTAGAATCAGTCCAAAAAAATCCAGGAATTCTCTGGGGAAAAAAAATCACCAAGTTCTACAGATTTGTTTTTCTATGAAGCTTTAGTCTCCAATATCAGCTTCACCTAGGGCAACAGTTCTCAACCTGTGGGTCGTGAGCCACAGGAACTGTATTAAAGGGCCGCAGCATTAGGATGGTTGAGAACCACTCATCTAGGATGATCAATGGTCCTGATTTGCCTAGAAGTGAAGGAGTTCCTGGAGTGTGGAACTTAAAAACTGGGACAGTCTTGGGTGGCGCCTGTGGCTCAGTGAGTGGGGCGCTGGCCCCATATACCAAGGGTGGCAGGTTCAAGCCTGGCCCCGGCCAAATTGCAAACAAGAAAAAAAAAGAAAAACTAGAACAGTCTTTAGCCAGCCAGGGCAGCCCTACCTCATCTGTAACAAGGCTTACCAATCCTTTCCATGTCCTGATTCACTTCTCTTTCCCATTCCATGCATTCACATCCCACCACCTCCCCACACTTGCTCATGCATATGACTTTTCCTCTTTCTTTACAGAGAAGACTGTGACATTAAGCACTGTGTTTAAATAGAAAATGGTCCATAAAATAAAGAAAAATCAACAGGAAAAGGCCAGATAACTGCCTAAAATGAGACTGCACAAAATAAAATTGAGTTTAATGAATTTAGCACAGTCTAGGAACTGGCATTTACTTTGTAGGCACAGGTGAGATATATGGTGTTTTTAGCATACTGACTCTGAGGAGTGGGCTTTCATTAATTCAAGTTCTCAAAGGATGATATTATACACCAGAATGAGATTATATTCATTTATGAGAAGTCTCATCACCAGCCAAAAACATTCACGCCAGCATGCCAAGCCATTCTCTTCCTATGAACAAGTGACATGAAGAACAAAATTATCATCGGAAGGCCATTTTATTAATGTTTAATTTAAAAACACAGCTATCAAGCAGAGCAGGGAATTTGATCCATCAGTCTGATTGACACAGTATCCTTGAGTAACGTAAGTGGAAAGTTAAATGATCAAAAAACTGCTCTTGTGAACATTGACCACAATCTTGAAAAGTGTCCTCTGGAAAAAGTAATGTGAGGTGCTGACTCACACCAGGAGATGTCACCTAGAGACCATCAATACATAATTACAGAAGGGCATCATTTACATATTAGTACACTATCCACATGGTTATTCATCATAGCCCTAGCGGCATAGTAAATACTTTATTTACCTTGTTTTTTATATGCACAATATATACATATGTATTGGAGGCTGTCCCATATAAATAATGTTCTTTTTGTTTATAATTGTATACCATTCTTTGCTTTATGTAATTTAAATTATTGAAATTTCCAATTCAGGGGGCCAAGAGACCCTAATCTAATCTTCTCTTGTCTTCTCTGGGATCTAGGCCCATTAACTAATTTTCCTTGCCTATATTTTCTTTCCCCACTCCACTAGCACCTTCCCCATGGTGTACACACAATGCATATGTCTTTCCTTTAATCCTTTAACTCTTTCTCTTATTAGCATATATCTCTCCTTCCTTTCACAATCAAGATCCTGAAAAGAATGGTTTTCATGTACTCAGCCCTACTATGAAACTAATTTATAGCTTTCATATGAAAGCTATAACCCAATTACAGCACAATAACATGGGGAAAGGGGCAAGGAAGGGGAGGGGAGGGGAGGACGAAGGGAGAGTAATTGGTGGGTCCACACTTACAGTGCATCTTAGAAGGGTACAGGTGAAACTTACTAAATGTAGAATAAAAATGTCTGCACACAATAACGAAGAAAATGCCATAAAAGCTATGTCAACCAGTTCAATGAAAACATTTCAAATTATATATAAAATCACCACATTGTACCCCATGATCACATTTATGTACACAACCATGATTTAATATAAAAAAAAAAAAAAAAGAATGGTTTTCATTCCAAGACGTACTTTCTCTACCCATTCACTACTCAACCCATGGCAGTCAGATCCCTGCTCCCATTATTACACTGAGACGTGGCTGGATATAATCCCTAATATCCTACTACTTCCAAAAACAATTTCAAAACCCGTGTCACTTGACCCTCTCATCAACCACTCCATATCTGGAATCTTCTCCCACCTTCCCTCCTGTGGTATTGCTCGCTCCTGGATTTACTTGGATCTAGTTTGTGCTTTCTTACTCTCTTTTGCTAGTTCCTCGTCTTCTTCCAGACTGCCTTTGATCCTCTTCTCTCCTCATTTCACATCCTTTTTAGACTCTCTCAAGCCACCAATGATCATCTACATGTGACTTTGCCAATACCCACACCACTAGCCACAGCCTCTCTGAGCTCCCACCAGAGCACCACTGCCTACTAGGCACTTCCATATGGACGTCCCACAGCTACCTTAACCTCACCATGTGTAAAACCTCAACTGCTTTTTTCTTATGCCACCATATCTCATCTTCTTTTTCCTTTGTCTTTCATAGTTTTCAAAGACATACGATTTCAAAAAATACATCTTTTTTTTAGACTTGTCACTTGCATGTTTTAGCCTCTAGAAATCTGCTGCAATGGCAATAGCTTTGTTGAATGGGGCATAAGATGAAGCTATTTTGGCTCTGCTAATGTGCCCGTGAGAATCTCCCACACATTCTCCTTCTGAAAAACTCCAGGAGTTCAGATTATCCTTGTTCAGCAATTTCTCCTTTATGCTGTCAGCACAGCATCTGACCAAACATCCATCTCCTGTATCTCCCAAGAAAGAAACAGGTCTCCAGTGGTTTGTCATTCAAACTAATAGAGACACTTTTAAATTATCCTAAGGTAAGGTGAGGGCAGGCATACCCTGTCCAATTCCAGGAGACACAGCAAACAAAGAACTCACTCCCTAAATTTCCTGAATATTCAATCATAACCCTTAATACTCTTGATGCTATAAAAGGAATAAGATCCATATTACTGTTTTTTAATAATTTCCTTGTATGTTATCTCTTATACTTTGTTACCTCAGCCAAAACTTCTACTATATGATAATACACTTTGACTGAAAAATTCTATTCCAGAGACTAGACTATAGAAAAATAAACCAAAATACCAAAAAAGGCCTTGTTCATAAACATTTCCTTTGCATCTCTATTAAACTAGTAAAAAATTCAAAGCTGTATAAATATTCCACAATATGAGGATGATTGGGTAAATGATGGAAACCCCCCCCCCCACACTCAATAGAATACACATGTCCAATAATAATTTGTGTTATCATAGGGACAGTCATAGGTTATAATATTTAGCTAATTAAAAGTGTCCAAAACTAAACATACAGATAGACAACAACTGTTCTGTGTAGAAAGGTTCTACGTAGAAAAAGTACAAATGAATGAATAAATGAAATGTGAATAATTTTCTTTACATGATGAGATTTTCTGCAATTTATTTTTCCTTTCCAACTCAAATTATCCATGATGAGTACTTATTACTTTCATAATCAGAAAAATAAAACAACTTTTTAAAGGTAGGCTCATAAAATCATGTTCTGCACAATAAAATAGATTTATCTCTACAATAGCTTTGAGATCACTTTCTTTTGAGCCCCATGCTGAAAGAGACAGAAACTTACAAACTGAGTCATCTTTCTTCTCTTTCCAAATAACAAAATAAACTGGCCACTAAGTATTTTAATAGTATGTACAAATAAACCTAACAGCTGGTAATGAGATAATGAGCTTTTTCATCTCACTGCCCGGGAAGGATGTTTGAGAAATGATTGAAAAATATCAAAAGCTGAATAAGTATTCAGTATTTTCTTAATCACACAAGCAAGTTCTGTCAGGTCTAGAAAAATGTGGGAATTTTTATTCTTTAATCAATACACCAGTAAAAAAAGTATACCCCCAAAGGATATTACCTGAAAGCTTCAGCAATTAACTTACCCATGTTTACCACTTTGTAGAATTAGTTTACCTGCCAACCTCAATCTGCTGAGACTCTTAACTTTTTATATGGTCAGCAATTCTGCAAACCAGTCTACTGGGCAGTTTGTCAAAAAATAATTGCTACTGTTTATTACATTTTGTCTTTCCTGATGGCATTTTTGGGGACTAATTCAGGTTTTTAGCATTTTTAATTGACATGTTTATTGATTCTTACTCTTTTTATGTGTATTATACTCAGTGCTGGCATGCCACGTCAAAATGCTAAAATTTACAACTCAAACTCACCACCCCAGTAGGTAGCTTCCTTAGGTCATTAGCAAATGTCACTAATGCAATTGAATAGCAAATATTAAAAGGAAATGTCTATCTTTAGACCTTCCTGATAATCTAAAATAGTAATTACATGCATTAGTGATATACTCTGACAATGAAGCTCTTAATTTTTAAAATCTGAAGTGACCTTTTCTACAATTTCTTAGCAAAAGTTGAGGGAAACTGCAATTAGACTATCGGGACCATGTTATCATCATGTATCTTCTTTCCATCCAAAACAGTGGGTGATATAAGAGGGAAAGTTCTAAAGTTCTTTAATTAGAACTAATTCCTATCGACCTCTAGCAACTTTGGTAAAGCTCAAAATAGCAGATAATAGGATGATTAATGCTTTAATCCTCTAACAAAAGAGTGTTGAGCCTGTTACTATTGCTCATTTCTTTCTCAGAATTTACTTAATTTTGTTTTTCTTGATTCAGAACAGTTGTCTTTAAATGGAAAAATCCTGTATAACCTAACAATATGCTTGCTACCTGTAGCAACAAGAAATAATAGTTCAAAAACGAGTTTGAAAAGACACAGATTTTGTTAGAATCTGAGAAGTACCTCCTTCTTTTGGTGGTACTGTTACATTGAATATGCATTAAGTGCCTCCGTTACTTAGTGAGACACACCGAGAATATAAAAATCCTTATCTGTGAGGACATCCTCTGCTTCTGTAGTCCTTCTCAGTGTCCATGTACACTTACTACATGTCTACAATGTACAGCTATAGAAGAGAAGTGCAAGATGCCCTTGACCTCAAAGAGCTTATATGATAATTTCAACTTGTACTATATCACCTTTAATTACTTAATTTACACCTATAAGAAATTAGGAAGGATACAATTCAAACTAGTCTTAGTGGTGTGGGTAAGATTATTAATATAGTAAGAATTCAAGGAAGGAAAACTCAGAAGGCTCTTGAGTGGCCAGAAAGGCTATCCACAAACTGGTGAACAGGATACCCTTGAAAGACAGCTTCCCAGAGTTTGAAGGTTTGTTCCCTCCAAAACTCACATTGAAATTTAACTCCTAATGTGACAGTATTAATAGGTGGGGCCTTTAATAGATGATTGGGTTCATTCATGGATTTATGGGTTAATGGGTCATCACAGGAGTGGGCTAGTTATCACAAGACTGGAACTATTATAAAACCAAGCTTGACTCTCAGCTCACCCCTCTGCCCTGGGATGCCCTCTGCCAGGTTATCAATAGCACAGGGCCCTCACAAGAAGCTAACCAGATATTGTCACTCAAACTTGGACTTCCCAGCTCTCAAAACTGTAAGAAATAAACCTCTTTATAAATCGCAAGTCCCAGGTATTCAGTGATAGCAACAGAAAATGAACTAAGATACAGCTTGAGTGGGGACGAATGAGAAGGAAATGTATGTGCTTACCCCTTGGGAAACTTGTGACCTACCTTGAATTTGGCTTTGCTTATTTACTAGTTGTGTTTAAAATTCAAAAGACATTTAAATTTTTTAGATGAATACAGTAACAATAAAAAATAGCAGATACTCAGGGGGAAACCCAGTGGAAAATCATAGTCTTCACCCTATGATGCAGAATTTGAGGAATTGGCTTGGATCAGAAAAAAAAAAAGGTTTAAGCAAGGGAGATGCTAGAAAAGCATATCCATAACCAGTTGATGGAGACAAGCACCCTATCTTTCTTGTTAATGTTTAAGTCTTTACAATCAGCTTCATAAGTCTATAGCCCTACTCTCCCACACCATTCTTAAGGCAAACGACAGCCAGCCCTGGCGTTCCAGCCATCTGCACTGCTTCATTTATATGAGACAGATGACAGGCAAGCAGCAGAGATTTACTAGTATAGGTTATAAAAAAGATTTTTCAGTAGGTTCTCAGCAGCCAGCGGCTGCAGGGAAGCTGAAAAATCTAAACTGAATACAACATTAAAAAAATTTTAAATAGACATCACCTTGTGCCATCACAGAAAATAAATTCTTTGAACATGCTTTGGGTTAGTTTTGAGTTTACAATCTCAAGGTACGTAACGGTTTCACTTCTCCAACTTAATCCAACACTCTACATGAGAATAAATTAATTTGTTTTAGAAAAAACTACAATCCTTGTGATCTGTTCTCAACCTATTCAGTCCCCAGGGTGGCTACACTTAACCACCTCTGTCTCTGCTGCCCAAACAGTAACCTTGGAATCATCTGCTTTTTCAAATTACTTGATTCACTTAGAATGTCTCTCTGGGAAAAAATTCCCACCCACTCCAAAAAAACTTTGAAATTCTGTTCATGTTTTCCTTTGCTCCTCAGAAATTGCTTATAGCATATTGATTTCTTTCTTTTTTGCTAAGAAGTCAAGCAAAAGAACTATGAATCTCAGAAAAAGCTCCTCATACAGACTTGACTAAGCTTTTCATTTTGGTAAAATGAATATTTTACTATTTCTCCCTGGAATCCAAGGAGCGTCTTCTCTAATTTCCCTTCGCAGGCAGCAGGGGGACCAAAGACCCCATTCTTGGCAAGGGAAAACACCCCCAGAAAAAGGGACGAAATAAAAAGTAAGCTGAGTGAGTCAGAACTTTACCTTTAAACCAGCCACTGCTAAATTTCTTATCTGAGCAAGTTTCCTGCTTTTTCAAGAACTCTGGGCTATTGGGGATACAGCTTACAAACATCACTGATGGGTCTGTGAACACTCTAAAGAAAAATGGCCATGGAAGAGGCTGTGGCAAGACCTAGAAAGATACATTAACAAGGCCATTTCCTGCCTAGTAAACAGACAAAGCAAGTACTCACTGTGGAGATTTGTATTTGGCTGGGTCAGAGATCAAGGGAACAGCTTAAGCCCTGAAATATGGGCAGGAGGGCTTATATCCCATATGGCAGAGGAAGACTCTCTGTGGTGGTGATGAAAGGAAAATTCCTCTCTCCCACCTATTCTTCAGAGGAAATGGATACCAGTGGTGTTTTACTCCACAGTGAACTAATTTACATCCCTAGGAATCTGTGTGTGTGACCGCAGACAGGAGGCTGCCCCCACACAAGGCTCAGTTTCCAGATTTCTCAAGACTGCTCAGACCCTTAAAGTTAATAATTAGAAACAATAGAAGCTGATATGGGCATGCAGAGAAACTGCTGGTGTCTTTTTTCCCTTCCTCAGCTTACCCCTTGGTCTAATGAGCAAATAGCGTTCAATAAAAGTGAGTGGAACAGACACTTGGGGCCATCACCAGAAACCTACAAACATGTGGTGGTTCCCTGAGTTCCCACCTTTGAAAATTCTATTCTGTATCTCTTGTCTTTTTCTTTTTCATTGTTTCTAACTTTATGTTTCTTTAGCCACTGGCAGTTCCACAGGTCTTAAAAGACCCTGTCCCCAGGGCAAGACCCCAGCACCATTATGGTGAGATATAGTTCTGGCACACTTTTCATTCTTTCCATTGCAAATATTTCCCTGATCTTCTCCTAAGATGGACCTGGAACCTCCTGCATGATAATTTCAAAGTCATCTGCTAGAATGCACAGGAAGCAATCAAGGGTGGTGTCCACACTTGCTGAGTGAGAAAGGTTACTTCTGTTTCATTACAAATCTGCTCAATGAAAATTAAAAACAGAACTCAGCAGATAGTCATTGAAATTAGACCGCCACATTCCAACCTATGGTCTCTCTTCAACTCCTCACAAAAAATGTGAGAAGTGGGCAGCACCTATGCTTCAGTGAGTAGGGCACTGGCCCCATATACTGAGGGTGGTGGGTTTGAACCCAGCCCCAGCCAAATGGCAACAACAACCAAAGAAATAGCCTGGCATTGTGTCAGGCACCTGTAGTCCCAGCTACTTAGGAGGCTGAGGCAAGAGAATCACCTAAGCCCAAGAGCTGGAGGTTGCTGTGAGCTGTGATGCCACAGCACTCTACTGAGGGTAAAAGAGTGAGACTCTGTCTATAAAAAAAAAAAAAAAATGTGAGAAGTAGTACTTATGAGACCGATAGCAGAAATCTCCCCGAGCCATGTGTTTGCTCTTTTCAACAGATATGAAGTGCTCAGGACCTCCACTCCACCAGTGCCACTGTTGCAGGAAGACGAGGCCCAATGGAGGGAAAGAGCACTCAAACACTACGTTTATAAGAAGAAGGGCTTTATTCACCAGCTGGGAGCTTACGGCATAGAAGAATTCCAAATGGCTGAGCTCCGCAACTGACTTGGTCTTTTCCTTTTTATTGACAGTCAGAAAGTTCCACCCCACAGGTACCCTTCTCATTGGCCAGTTTGAATCAAGCAGGAGATGCTATTCTAGCCCCTATAGGATTTCACAGAACTTGGAAATTCCCAAGTTCCAGGAAGTTAAGTTACAAATTCCCAAGAGCAGAGTCACCATGGAGAACACCCCGCAGGTGTATCCTTGTGGTCTCCTTGAGAGGAACTGTTCTCTTAGACCTCACCCTTCTCAGGTAACCTCTCTCACCACCACCACATCCTGCTACATGAAGCCTGAACCAAGGACGCAGATGGCTACAGAAGTGTTGCTCAAGGAGCACAAATGAGAGGAATCGGAGGGTCACAGTAGACAGTCAAGGGCACATCAGTTGCCTTCTGGCTTAAAGCCCTAATTTCAAGGTCGGGTTAAGCAGAACTGTGTAAGTATAATGAAACATGACATTACTGCTCCTCTCGATAGGTCTGGGATGGCTAGGGGCACATTTAGAATCATCTGAGATGCTAAATTACGCCCAAGTGCTGCTATAAAACTACAATTTAGTTTACTCATTTCCAAATCTCAATGGTAAAGGAATATCACAGGGACAAAGCAAATATTTCCAATTTGTGGAAGTCAGCACCCCGGTCCAGGGTGCTATTCTAGCCCCTACAGGATTTCACAAAACTTGGAAATTCCCAAGTTCTGAACTTTCTGACTGTCAATAAAAAGGAAAAGACCAACATGGTGGCAGAAGTCCATTGCCTTACCCAAGGTCATATGAACATCAGAAAATAATAATAATAACTAAAAATAATAACCTTTCATAGGCTTCATTCTTTTTTTTTTGTCTGTTTTTATTAAATCATAGCTGCACACATTAGTGCAATCAAGGGATACAATGTGCTAGTTTCAAATACAATCTGAAATGTTTTCATCAAACTGTTTAACATACACTTCATGTCATCTTCTTAGTTATTGTATGAAGACATTTGTATTCTGCATTTAGTAAGTTTCACCTGTACCCCTAAGGGTTTTTTTTCATAGGTATTATTTTCTTTAAGTGAGGTGAAGCCACCTTAGGAAATGAGTGAAGCGCCATATTTACA
>CAUYRH010083257.1:0-23027 GCA_963574655.1 Perodicticus potto | reverse complement strand
AGTCTAGATGGCCTGCCATAGGTGCAGGCAGGGACCCCGGATTAGGCAATAAGGAGCCAGAACATGATCACCAGGGCCACAAACAGGAAGAGGCGTGACAAGAACTGTTCGTCCACATACTGTGGTGTCCCAGGAACAGCTGGAGAGACGGGAAGGAGAAGACAGGTTGTAAGAATCCTACAACTGTGCAGAGTTCAGCCCAGAATTTGAGAGCCTTAGTCCTTATCTGTTTTCGATGACAACAGAATCCTTCACACTAAAAAAGATTTCTGAACCCCAAATGATATCAGGGAAAACAAAAAATACATGTGGAACAATATAACAATGAGGCTGGGTTTCCAATTTATCATGAAAAGGTTTTGCCCACATGTGCAAATAAACCAACTGACTAACAGGAAACTCTTAGAGGAAATAGTAAAAGAAAAGCTGATTGTAAAAAAAAAAAAAAAAGCAAAAAAATCTTGCAGGCTCTATAGCAGGCGTCCTCAAACTTTTTAAACAGGGGGCCAATTCACTGTCCCTCAGACCGTTGGAGGGCCGGACTATAGTTTAAAAAAAAAAACTGGCTCAGCGCCTGTGGCTCAACGGGCTAAGGCGCCAGCCATGTACACCTGAGCTGGTGGGCTCGAATCCAGCCTGGGCCTGCCAAACAACAATGACGGTTGCAACCGAAAAATGGCCAGGCATTGTGGTGGGCGCCTGTAGTCCCAGCTACTTGGGAGGCGGAGGCAAGAAACTCGCTTAAGCCCAGGAATTGGAGGTTGCTATGAGCTGTAATGCCACAGCACTCTATCCAGGGTGACAGCTTGAGGCTCTGTCTCAAAACAAACAAACAAAAAAAAACTATGAACAAATTCCCATGCACACTGCACATATCTTATTTTGAAGTAAAAAATAAAACGAGAACAAATACAATTCACACCAACTCATGTGGCCCGCGGGCCGTAGTTTGAGGACCCCTGCTCTATAGTCATGTTCTCCAGCCTCTCCAGACAAGCAGAATAGTTGTACCCTATAAGGTTTACCAAGGTAGAGGCAGAAATGGGGTGAGAATCTAGGTCTCTGCTTCTCTCTGCTTTGAGAAAAGCTGCAATTTAGAGCTCCCTGTCCTGACTTTGAGGGTGGAAGTATAGGACAATCTACATCCAGGATGGGCAAATTGTACCAAACATATCAAGGGAAAATGGTGCTTGTGGTGGGGGATAAAGCGATTCAGAGTCTAGCCTATGTGTAGAACTCTGCTTAACTGGGGAATTTAGGGTGAGTGAGCCTTGGCCCAGGTTAGAAGGAGGAACCAAGCAGGTTCCTCCTACCTTCACAGGGATATGTCCTTTTTTTTTTGAGACAGAGTCTCACTATGTCCCCCTTGGTAGACTGCCACAGTGTCACAGCTCAGAGCAACCTCAAACTCTTGGGCTGAAGTGATTCTCTTGCCTCAGCCTCCCAAGCAGCTGGGACAACAGGCGTCTGACACAATACCTGGCTATCTGTCTGCAGTTGTCATTGTTGTTTGGCAGGCCTGGGCGGGGCTCGAACCCACCAGCCTTGGTGTATGTGGCCGGCGCCCTACTCATGAGCTATGGGCGCCAAGCAGGATCTGTTCTTCCTTGAGGAAAGAGCACACCCTGCCCTTTGGGATCTTCTTCCTCCAAGAAAACAACATGTAAACAAAGGAGAAACTTGTTTTTCATTCTTTTTTTTTGCAGTTTCTGGCTGGAGCTGGGTTTGAACCCGCCACCTCTGGCATATGAGGCCAGCGCCCTACTCCTTTGAGCCACAGGGACCGCCCAAAGGAGAAACTTTTGAGGTAAGTAAGGAAAGGAAGTAGGTAAGGAAAGAAAAGGCATTCCCAAGATCTCCTATTGTCCAGATTCTCAGTGGGTGCTCTAATTGATTTAGGCAGGCAATCAATAAAGATAATGGATTATCTGCTATGTGCCAAGGGTCAGGGTAGGGAAGGGTACAATTGGGATGATCCAGGACTAGGTTACTGTCTCTGGTATAATTTCCTAGACAGAACCAGGGATTGTTGACTTCTGTACCCCATACCATGCCCAGTGCCCAGGTTCCAATGAGCATGGGCAGAGCTCAACTGATCAACCTTCCGTGGAGGTTCCATTGTAAGGATCCTGGCTCAGATGTCAGACTGTCAAAGAGTATAGGGCACCCACCTTATTGCTCTGCTCTAGTGAATACAGCTGACACTCTGAAGCAGGTAGAGGGAGAAACACAATAGCAGGTGGCAGACTTAGGCACGGTTCTCCAAGATCTGAGGCTTGGGACCAGCCTTACGCATGTCTTGAAGGAAGCTGGATAGAGATGCCAGAGAACGGAGATGCCCTGACTCCTTGTGGGATGCCTTGCCCTTTCCTTCCATAACTCCATATGGTCTAAGTTGGGGGTACATGCACAGAATCAGGCTTTTTCTCAGCTGGGCATAGTTTATAGTTTTTCATTTCACAGACATGAGGATGTCTTGGCAAATATTACTAAGTATTTTCTGATCTGTAAAATGGGGCTAATCACATACCTTTTCCACAGGGTTGTGATAAGCCCCTGAGTTTGGAATACAAAGTGTTCGGTATATGTCTAATACTTGGTAAGTCTCAGTGACCTAAAAACAGTTTAAGATGTTTTCTGCCAGGCATGGTGGCTCATACCTGTAATTCTAACACTTGGAGGATCACTTGAGCTCCTGAGTTTGAGACCAGCCTGAGCAAGAGCAAGACCCTGTCTCTACTAAAAATAGAAAAACTAGCTGGGGTTATAATGGGCACCTGTAGTGCCAGTTACTGGGGAGGCTGAGGCAGGAGAATCACTTGAATGCAGGAGTTTGAGGTGAGCTAGGCTGATGCCATAACACACTGCAGCCCGAGGTAATAGAGTGAGACTGTCTCAAAAAAAAAAAAGAAATATATATATATATATATATATCTTATATATATAATGAATATATATAAAACATTTTGAAAAGGCTGATAATCCCAGTAGTGACAATTACTTGTAACTTATATACTGATGAATTACAAGAAGCTTTCAAGCAGAATTACTAAAATATCTTCCTGATTTCTCAAGGAAATAGGGCCTTACCTGGGGGAGGCCGCCCATCGTTTATGTTAAATGCTGTGGCAAATATCCCAAAGGGAAATGCCCCAATTCCAAAAGACATCTGAAAGCCACCATCTCCAAATCCAAATCCTTGAAATCCCTGTGGGGGAGAAATGAAATTAAAAGGAGGGGAGACAAGTAGGTTTCTCCTGTGCCTGTCAAGTACAACATACCTCAAGTGTCATCTTGTATGTGGCACCTGCCTCTACTCACTACTGTCTGCCATATGTTTCCAGGTTCTCCTTTCCTCTAGACCCCCAAACAGAGGAACTTTGGCAGCTCTTCTCTCCTTCTAGCCTTAGCTCCCAGCTAAGGATCTGTGAATGGAACAGAAGCACTGGCTCTGACCCAACATGAACTGCTTACACAAGTCAATTTCTTAGGGTTCCAACATCTTTTCCAGAGTCCCACATTAGGCAGTAATATTTTTTACATGCTTTATAGCAGCAACACTAGCTATTACCCCTATGCCCAATTACAAGGGAGCATCAAAACAAGGTACACATTATCTGTAATAGCAAAAATGTTAGAATTCTAACCAGCCAAAAATGTAAGTCAAGATCAAAATCTTGATATGTGCTCTCAAAGGACCATTATGCTGACTTATGCAGTAACACGATAAAAACTCTTATGCCTGGCTCGGCGCCTGTGGCTCAACAGGCTAAGGCACCAGCCACATACACCTGAGCTGGCGGGTTCGAATCCAGCCTGGGCCTGCCAAACAATGACGGCTGCAACCAAAAAATGGCCGGGCGTTGTGGCAGGCGCCTGTAGTCCCAGCTACTTGGGAGGCGGAGGCAAGAGACTCGCTTAAGCCCAGGAATTGGAGGTTGCTGTAAGCTGTGATGCCATAGCACTCTATCCAGGGTGACAGCTTGAGGCTCTGTCTCAAAAAAAAAAAAAACTCTTATGCTCAAATTATCAGACAAAATTGGTTGAGCACATGGTCATAAGTAAATGACAACATTTTTAAAACATTTTCTTATTATTTTGAGACAGAGTCTCACTTTGTCACCCTCAATAGAGTGCCACGACGTCATAACTCACAGCAACCTCAAACTCTTGGGCTCAAGCAATTCTCTTACCTCAGACTCCCGAGTAGCTAGGACTATAGGCAGCTGCCACAATGCCCAGCTAGCTATTTTTAGAGACAAGGTCTTGCTCTGGCTCAGGCTGGTCTCAAACCCGTGAGCTTAGGCAATCCACCTGCCTCAGCCTCCAAAGTGCTAGGATTATAGGCATGAGCCACCGTGCCCGGCCCCAATATTTTCTTCTTTTAGAGACAGGGTCTCATGCTATCACTCATATTGGAGTACAGTGGCATAATTACAGCACACTGCAACTTCAAGCTCCTGGGCTCAAGCAATCCACCAGCTTTAGCCTCCCGAGTGGCTAGGACGATAGGTATGCCACCGTGTCTGGCAAACGTTAAAAAACATTTTATGTTATGTTATTTCTATTTTTTTTTTTTTTTGAGACAGAGTCTCAAGCTGTCGTCCTGGGTAGACTGCCATGGCATCACAGCTCATAGCAACCTCCAACTCTTCGGCTCAAGTGATCCTCTTGTCTCAGTTTTTCTATTTTTAGTGGAGGCGGGGTCTTGCTTTTTGCTCAGGCTGGTCTTTGAACCCATGAGCTCAAGCTATCCACCCGCCTTGGCCTCCCAGAGTGCTAGGATTATAGGTGTGAGCCACTGTGCACCACTAATTTTTTTTTTTTTTTTGAGTCTCAAGCTGTCGCCCTGGGTAGAGTGCCGTGGCATCATAGCTCACAGCAACCTCCATCTCTTTGGCGTACTTGAATCTCTTGCCTCAGCCTCCCAAAGTAGCTGGGACTACAGGTGCCTGACACAATGCCTGGATATTTTTTGGTTGAAGTTGTCATTGTTGTTTAGCAGACCCAGGCCGGGTTTGAACCTGCCACCCTAGATGTATGTGGCTGTCGCCCTTGCTGAATGAGCTACAGGCACCACCTATTTTTTTTTTCTTTTTTTTGAGACAGAGTCTCAAGTTGTTGCCCTGGGTAGAGTACCATGGCATCATAGCTCACAGCAATCTCTAACTCTTGGCCTCAAGCGATCCTCTTGCCTCAGTTTTCTGTTTTTAGTACAGACAGGGTCTGAGTTTGCTCAGACTGGTCTCAAACTCATGAGCTCAAACTATCCACCCGCCTTGGCCTCCCAGAGTGCTAGGATTACAGGTGTGAGTCACTGTGCCAAAAAAAGTTTGTTTTGTAGAGCTGGGATTTTGCTATGTTGTCTAGGCTGATCTCAAACTCCTGGCCTCACGCAATCCTCCCACCTCAAACTCTTGAAGTTCTGGGATTGTAGGCATGTGCCACAGAATTTAGCAATGTGGAAAAGATAAGAATAAGAATTTTCTTTGAGGGCGGCGCCTATGGTTCAGTGAGTAGGGTGCCAGCCCCATATACCGAGGGTGGCAGGTTCAAACCCGGCCTCAGCCAAACTGCAACAGAAAATAGCTGGGCATTGTGGTGGGCGCCTGTAGTCCCAGCTACTTGGGAGGCTGAAGCAAAAGAATCACTTAAGCCCAAGAGTTGGAGGTTGCTGTGAGCTATGATGCTACAGCACTGACACTACAGCACTCAACCTAGGGCAACAGCTTGAAACTCTGTCTCAAAAAAAAAAAAAAAAATAAGATTTTTTGGGCGGCACCTGTAGTCCCAGATACTCGGAACGCTGAGGCTAGAGAATCGCCTAAGCCCATGAGTCGGAGGTTGCTGTGAGCTGTGATGCCACAGCACTCTACTGAGGGCAACAAAGTGAGACTCTGTCTAAAAATTTTCTTTGAGGCTCGGTGCCCGGCTCAGTGGTTAGGGTCGCTTTGTCAGTCACAAATGGAACCACTCCTTTTCTCATGCTAAGCAACCTGGCATCCAACTCCAAATTTTTGCTGGGCAGCACTACTTATAAAGCCTAACAGCTGATTTAATAAGAAGGCAAACCTATGAGGAAGGAAAACAATCAGTTTCCATCTCCTCATTGCAGAAATGCCTCCTAGTCAGACCCAATATGGTCGAATCTGAGGGCTCCTGGGACTGAGGCTGCCTTACCTGGGAAGGTGCAATTGTTTCATCAGGAACTATGGATTAATTCAGTGCAATCCTTAGGCCTTACCTTCTTACTTCCCTTCCAGCAACATTCTATATTAGTGGGTCTCAACCTTCCTAATGCTGCGACCCTTTAATATAGTTCCTGTGGGTCGTGACAGGGTGGGTTGAGAACCGCTGTACTACATGAGCCCACAAGGCCTCCTATTTGGTGAGTTTATGTTCCTGCGGCAGAGTTTCACCATCAGCTGCAGGTGCTTAGAAACCCTAGAGATATAAACTACAGTCATCAAGGCCAGGGCCTCTGATTTCCTGGGGACTCTAATGACTGTTAGTTGCTAATATTCCACGAAGAACCAGAGCCTGGGAAGGTTAAAGTGGTGTCATCTGGTGGGCAAAAGAAAGGTTACCAGCCAGATCTGGGTTTTTGCCCTGTATGTATGGCCCTGAACAGGTGACTTCACCTATCTGGGTCTTGGTTTCCTCTTCTGTTAAATAGATTGTTATAAGGCTTAAATGAGATCATGCGTATAAAACTCTAAACACATACAGCTAACTTATAGTTCTTTGCAACCAGTGGCCATTGAACAATTGTTCAATGATAATATTATTAAGGGTAATCTGGAGAACAGACCTGCAATTTCTTTCTTTTTTTTTTTTTTTCAGACCTTCAATTTCTATCAAGATCCCAGATTCAATAATCCTACCTCTGAGAATCCTCAAGAGATGCCATAATTCAAATAAGAAAAAAAAATGAATGCAAATATGGTCACTAGAGCCTAATTTAAACAGCAATAATCTAGAAGCAACTAAAAAAATCCTGCAATGAGACAAACCTAAAAATTACAATGCGTCAAAACTCAATGAAGGTCTATTTAATAATTTTTTTTTTTTTTGAGACAGAGTCTCAAGCGTTGTGGCGCCCACCACAACGCTAGGCCATTTTTTGGTTGCAGCTGTCATTGTTGTTTGGCGGGCCCGGGCTGGATTAGAACTCGCCAGCTCAGGTGTACGTGGCTGATGCCTTAGCCTGTTGAGTCACAGGCGCCGAGCCTATTTAATAAATTTTAAGCCTTTAGGAAAAAAAACTCAGTGAAGGAAAGGGGAAAAACAAACAAACTCAATGAAAGGCCAGCCATGGGGCTCTGCGCCTGTGACTCAACAGGCTAAGGCGCCAGCCACGTACACCTGAGCTGGCGGGTTTGAATCCAGCCCTGGCCCACCAAACAACAATGACAGCTGCAACCAAAAAATGGCCGGGCATTGTGGCGGGCACCTATAGTCCCAGCTACTTGGGAGGTGGAGGCAAGAGACTCACTTGAGCCCAGGAATTGGAGGTTGCTGTGAGCTGTGATGCCACAGCACTCTATCCAGGGTGACAGTTTGAGGCTCTGTCTCAAAAAAAAAAAAAAAATTGTGTGTATGTTCCTATAACTACAGAAAAAATATAAAAATGAAAAAGAAAACAGACTAAAATGTTTCTGGTGATTATCTCTGGGTGGCATGGTTATAAGTGACTTCCCCCCCCATTTTCCTTTCTGTATTTTACAAATTTTATTCTACTTTTCTAATCAAGGAGAAAAATTGTAGGGCCAAGAGGGAAACTTCTAAAGGCAAGTTTCTAGAAGTTTCTCCTATCATGTTCCTTACCCCTCTATTCTCCGGCTCTGGCCTCTGTCCTTGAGGACGGGGAGGGGTCTTCTCTCTGAAACAAAAACAGCATAAAATAAGCCTTTTACAAAATGCTTAGAGCTGTTCCCTGTGAGGACTGGGTGCTCTTTACCAACAGGGATGGGGTTATTCCCCCCGATTCCTGTGTAGGAAATAGGCTTATGCCGAATTAAATCAAATAGTAAAACTACTCGTTTTTATTTATTATCATTATTATTATTATTTTGGCAGAGTCTCATTCTGCTGCCTTAGGTAGAATGCCGTGACATCACGTCATAGCTTACAGCAACCTCAAACTCCTGGGCTCACGTGATCCTCGTGCCTCGGCCTCCTGAGTAGCTGGAACTACAGGCGCCTGCCACTATGCCTAGCTAGTTTTTTACATTGTTTTTAGTAGAGATGGGGTTTCACTCTTGCTCAGGCTGGTCTGAAAACTCCTGAGCTCAGGTAATCCACCCACCTCAGCCTCCCAGAGTTCTAGGATTACAGGTGTGAGCCACTGCAACAGGCCCTAAAACTACTCTTCATTCTACCTGCAATCGTTCTTCCAAGTATAGAGAAAAACAGGAAGAAAATCAGCTGGTTAGGATATAGTCATCAGACTGCACTCCAGAGATCCTGATGCAGACTGGAAATGATCAGATGCCTACTCTGGGCCTATGATACTGGTGCCATTGATGTCAGAAATCCCAAATTTAAACTAAAACATCTAAGGTGGCTTATCAGAAGAGAAAGCCTGGTCTTTCTCATCTGCCACTATTCAGCTTTACCTCCCTCTTCTCTTGGATATGCTCTCTTTCCCCCCATACTTTACACATCACCACTGCAGCAACCCCACCCCCTGGTGACATTCCTATCATACACCGTTTCCCAGGCTATAGCAAGTGCCCTTTCACAGCACTCTGAACACTTGCTATTCTTTTTGCTCTGGGTCTACCCCTACAATCATTCATCCCACGAAAGCTTGACTAAGAGGAGAAGTAGGGAGAGACACCACAAGTCCTCACCTGGGGTCCTGCTGTCCAGTGCTGCCCCTGCCATAGAGTGGGATGACTTTGTCTCTACTGATGCCGGCTTTGCAAACTGGACACACCTGTCTGTTAGGTCTGGTCTCCAACCACTGCAAACAAGAGAGAAAAATATATGAATGTCCAAGGCTCACCAGAGTGATCAGTCAGAGCCATCAGGAGAATACCACAGGCGACAGGCCTCAAACTGGGAAATGCCAGCACGAGCAGGGTTAAGAACCTGACTCTATGACTCCTCCTACACTCAATAAATTTACTAGTGGTGAAATCAAAACTGCCTTTACATACCATCATAATTAAACAGGCTTTTTCATGCTCTGTTTCTCTCTAGGGGCTCCTAGCAACACAGGAAGAAGAAACCACAGGCCTCGGGCTATCAAGAGTTCTGACATACCTACCCTCAGTTTAGCTGCTGGCATGAGTACTACAAATGTTAAATCTCCAACTTCCTGAAAGGAGCAACTATATTATCCTGTAGGTCATACTTTTCTTTTTGTGATCACATTCTCTCTTTTTTCTTGAGACAAGGTCCTGCTTGCTGCCAGGGCTAGAGTGCAGTGGCTTGCATCATCATACTTCACTGCGACCTCCAACTTCTAGGTTCATGCAATCTTCCAGCCTCAGCTTCCTAAGTAGGTGGGACTACAGGTGCCCATGGTACCACAACCCCTGGCTAATTTTTTCTTGCTCATGCTCAGGCTAGTCTCAAACTTCCTGGCCTTAAGTGATCCTCCCACCTTGGCCTCCCCAAATGCTACAATTATAGGAGTGAGCCACTGTGTCAGGCCAATTTCTCATTTTTATAGCATTTCTCCAACAACTGTGTGTCATAGGTACTAGCATTTGGAGATAAGCTGATCATTTTCTGGTGATTTACTATGTGCCAAAGGATAGGTTTTACTCACTATCTAAATTTGCTTAATTTTTTTCTTTTTTTTTTTTTTTTGAGACAGAGCCTCAAGCTGTCACACTGGATAGAGTGCTGTGGCATCACAGCTCATAGCAACCTCCAATTCCTGGGCTCAAGCGAGTCTCTTGCCTCTGCCTCCCAAGTAGCTGGGACTACAGGTGCCCGCCACAACGCCCGGCCATTTTTTGGTTGCAGCCGTCACTGTTGTTTGGCGGGCCCGGGCTGGATTCGAACCTGCCAGCTCAGGTGTACGTGGCTGACGCCTTAGCCCGTTGAGCCACAGGCGCTGAGCCGCTTAATGTTTTTAATGTACTTCCACTGATACTTATATTCAAATATTTCTTTCAATATAAAAAACATTCTGTTTTGGGTTTCCCAGGACTTTTCACTGGTTATGTTAATTTTTGTTTTGCCTTGCTTTCTTTTCCTTTTTTCCCCTTTCTTCTTTCTCTTCTTTTCTTTTTTTTTTTTTTTGAGACAGAGTCTAATTTTGTTGCCCTCAGTAGAGTGCCATAGCGTCATAGCTCACAGCACCCTCAAACTCTTGGGCTCAAGCAATCCCCTTGCCTCAGCTTCCCAAGTAGCTGGGATTACAGTACAGGGGCCCAAAACAATGACAGGCTATTTTAAGAGAAAGGGTCTGACTCTGGCTCAGGCTGGTCTTGAACCTATGAGCTCAGGCAATGCACCCACCTCTGCCTCCCAGAGTGCTAGAATTATAGGCATGAGCCACTGTGCCTTCCTTCCTTCCTTTTTCTTTTTTTTGTAAGAGACAAGGTCTCCTTCTGTCACCCAGGCTAGAGTGCAGTGGTACAATCATTGGTCACTGTACCCCTGAATTCTTGGGCTCAAGCAATCTTCCCACTTTAGCCTCTTAGGTGGCTAGCATTACCGGTGCATATCACCACAACCAGCTAATTTTTTAAATGTTTTGTAGAGACAGGGTCTCACTTTGTTGTCTATGCTAGTCCCAAACTCCTGGCTTCAAGCAATCCTCTTGCCTTGAGTAGTAGCTAGAACTACAGGCACCCGCCACAATGCCCAGCTATTTTTTAGAGACAGGGTCTTGCTCTTGCTCAGGCTGGTCTCGAATGCCTGAGCTCAGACGATATGCCCACCTTGGCCTCCCGGAGTGTTAGGATTACAGGCGTGAGCCACCATGCCAGGCCCATTTAATGATTTTATGTCCTACTTTCTTTACCTTTACTGTCAACTGCTCCAAAATGTATGTTATGTGCTTTTCTTAAAACCCACAACCACTATGTTTTACTAGGTCCTGCTGGGTTCAGAGTATGCAGCCCTGTCCCCTCCTTCTTTTTCCCAGCCAGATTCTAAGGTTCTATCAGTCTGGAACTTCTGTCCTCTCTCCACATTCCTAGGCCACCTACGATGTGGTACTCTACTGCCAACAACCATGGAGACATTCAGCTGACAGTGATTATTCATAGCTGATTGTGAATGCCAGGCCCAGCTCTGTCTCACTAAGAGGTGCCTGGATCTTGATGAACACTAACTAGTATTCATAATTAGCTAAAGCTGGGAAAATAGACTCCCCCCCACCTAAGCCCTCATAAAAGGTCTCTGTTGATACCAAAAGGTTTCCTTCCTAACATTTTTAAGACCTTTAAGGGCAGTGGTTCTCAACCTTCCTAATGCCAGACCCTTTAATACAGTTCCTGTGGGTCACAACCCACAGGTTGAGAACTGCTGTTTCAGGGTAAAGGGAACCGTTAACATGATAGGAGGGCCTCAGGTTTTTGTTTTTAATTTTAAGCAACTCCAGAAGAGGTGAAGGAGGTATCTTTTATAGAGGCAGAATCTTAAAAATTAAATAGACTTAACATACTATCAAATTCAACCCAATTTACAAATAAGTAAATGAGACCCTGAGAGGTGGTGTTTGCTTAGGCCCCAAAGGCCATCAGTGGTAGAGTTAGGATATTCTGGGTACCACACTGACCCCTTACTTCATCAAGTACTTGTTAGTGGGCAGGTGAATCCTGTAAAGAAAGTTGGGGGTAAGTAGGGCAATGAGCCCACAAGCAGGAAAGATTGCAGCTTCTGGCAGCAGTCTCAAGAGACTAGGGCTGCCTTGTGCAACCATAGCTGATGAAAGACAAAGTAAAATTAAATGAAATGCATCTTACCTGATGTAAACACGGCCAACTGCCAGAGTCCCCAGGGCAACCAGTCATCAAGGAGAAGAAAGGGAGAAAGGAAGAAAAATGTTTTTATTAGCAGAAACATTAGATAGCAGCAGAAGGGAAAAACAGGAGAAAAAGCACTACAACCCCACTGAGGTTCTGTAGGGATAACTGGTATCAGAAATTAGCAAAGATTGCACTAAAAACACAGGAAAAATGAGGCAATGGAGACAAACTCCAGTCACTGCTCCTGGGATCCCACTACACATGAGGACCCCCAGGGCCCAGACCACCCAAGATCCAGCCTCTTCACAAGTCAACCTTTGAGAAGTTACAGCCTCTGATGGAATTCAATAAAAGCTAAGGACCCTCCACAGAAAAATGGGTTCATTCTTATGCCCATGTACACAAATATTATTTTATACTCAATTGTAGCAGGTTCATAGTCCCCTTGGGCTCATATGGGATGTGTGGACTCCCATGTAGTTCAGATCCAGTTTAACAAAATTTTCAGGCTGTCCTCCTTAAAGAGTTCTGCTGGCAGGAAGTAGCTTAAAAGTTCAAGTCAACTCTAAAAACATCTTTAAGTAATGGAAAGGAGGGGGATTGCTACCCAACAGAAAGGGCCACCTTCAGTTTAAAGACTGGCTACTCAATTCTTCAATTTTTTTTTTTTTTTTTGTAGAGACAGACTCTCAGTTTATCTCCCTCAGTAGAGTGCCGTGGCGTCACACAGCTCACAGCAACCTCCAACTCCTGGGCTTAGGCGATTCTCTTGCCTCACTCAGCCTCCCGAGTAGCTGGGACTACAGGTGCCCACCACAATGCCTGGCTATTTTTCTGTTTCGCAGTTCTGCCGAGGCCGGGTTTGAACCCGCCACCTTCAGTATATGGGGCCAGCGCCCTACTGGAAGAGCCACAGGTGCCGCCCCCAATTCTTCAATTTTTAAGAGGAAATCAAGGTTTAGAAACACGAAATGTCTTCTACCAGGCCTTTTGTGTCACTGCCTTTTAAGTTCACTGCCTTTTGTGTCATCCAGCACTGCATATAAAAAATGACATTTACAGAATTAAAGGGAATGTTCTTCAACTCCAGATTTTTTTATTTTGTTTTTTCTCTTTCTCATTCATTCATTCAACAAATACCTACTGCATACCTAACTACATGCCAGGACAGTGGAAAATTTCTGTCTCTCACATACCATGTATCTTCTCTAGCTAAGTAAACCCTGGACTCAGAGGATAATTCCTTTCCCAGTTTCTGAATCACTGTCAAGCTTCACAAAATCAGATATGCAATCTTCCTGGACATAACAGGTGCCTCATGTCTGAATCCAATACTCATTTTGTGACTGCATTCTAAATTGAGTAGAGAATACCTCCAATTATACCAGATTTCCACTGGCAATTTCTCTCAAAGACTATAGGGGAGAAGTGAAGGTTACTGAATGACCTTTAGGGGAAAAGTCAGTGTTATAACAATGATTGTGATTCTTTCCATTTATTAAGCATCTACAGTGACGTCTTGTTTGACCTCAGGGATATATTCTAAGAAATGTGTCATTAGGCAATTTTGTCATTGCGTGAACATCATAGTATACTTACACAAACCTAGACGGTATAGCCTACTACATACCTAGACTATATGATAGCACCTATTGCTCCTAGGCAAAAATAAGTATAGCATGTAACTGTACTGAATACTGCAGATAACTGTAGCACAATGGTAAGTATTTGTGTATCTAAACATAAAAAAGGTAATGCATCGCTCTATGACAGTGGTTCTCAACCTTCCTAATGGCACAACCTTTTAATACAGTTCCTATGGTTCACAACCCACAAGTTGAGAACCACTGCTCTATGATATTACAACACTAGATGATGAGTTTTTTTTCAGGTCTATAATTATCTTATGGGACCACCATCATAAACACAGTCTGTCCATGAAAAAAATGGCATTGTGTAGCAAATGACTGTACTATGTGCCAGGCTGTGGGTGAATAGCTTTTTATTTGCTAATGTCATTAGATGGTCACATTAACCGATGAGGGAGTGGAATTATTTCCATTTTACAGATGAGGAAACAGAAATATAGAGAAGCTCACAGATTGGCTCAGGGACGCACCATCCAGACCGTTAGTATCTGTTTCATAGTAGAGTCCGTGTTCTTTTTAATGGTACTCTTGAATTTTGTCACTCATTTCAAGACTGGTTTTATGATAACTTGAAGTATCTCCAATTTCTAGGAGACAGCTAATTACCAGTTTCCACTTAAGAGTCTCAAGAACAAAACTCTCTGCTCCATTCTATTAATTCACCAACAAATTTATCTTTTATACTGCTGCCAACTTAAACTCACTTAAATATTGATTAAATGACTTTCTTGGCGGTGTCCATAGCTCAGTGGTTAGGGCACCAGCCACATACACTGAAGCTGGTGGGTTCAAACTCTGCCCGGGCCAGCTAAAACAACAATGACTGCAACTGGCTCCGCGCTTGTGGCTTGACGGGCTAAGGCGCCAGCCACATACACCTGAGCTGGAGGGTTCGAATCCAGCCTGGGCCCGCCAAACAACAATGACAGCTGCAACCAAAAAATGGCCGGGCGTTGTGGTGGGCGCCTGTAGTCCCAGCTCCTTGGGAGGCGGAGGCAGGAGACTCTTTTGAGCCCAGGAATTGGAGGTTGCTGTGAGCTGTAATGCCACAGCACTCTATCCAGGGTAACAGCTTGAGGCTCTGTCTCAAAAAAATAAAAAAAAATAAAAATAAAAAATAAAATAAAATAAAATAATAAAGAATAAAGAAAAAAATAAAATGATGACTGCAACAATTATAGCCAGGCATTGTGGCAGGTGCCTGTAGTCCTAGCTACTTGGGAAGCTGAGGAAACAGAATCACTTAAGCCCAAGATTTTTAGGTTGATATGAACTGTGACGCCACAGCGACAGCTTGAGACTGTCTCAAAAAAAAAAAAAAAAAAGGATTCAAAAAGAGGAAGTCAGGCTCCACAGTCTTTGCTCACAACCACAATGAGCCTCTAGACTCAGCATAGCAAGTAGCAGGTAGAAAGCGCTCAGAAATGGGGAGAGGAGCCCACCATAAAGACAGGATTTGCCCAAGGTCATTCAGCTCATCAGCAGCTGAGCTGGACGGGAATCCAGGTCTCCTGTCTCTTGGGCCTGAATGTATCATGACTCAAAGTGGGTAGGAAGCCTTCTGCTCCAAAGCTGCCCAGGGGAACAGGCTTTTCAAACTTGGCATTGTGTCCTCTGGATTGGCAACAGGGATACTGACCAGAAGAGGTGGCCACACAGGCTGATGACGGCATCCTTGGCTGTGTCCAAGCAGATGTTGCACTCGAAGGTGCTGTCCTGCCCTCCACTTTCGCCAGCACCATTGCTGCTCCCACTGGGACCCCCTGCACTGGAGTTCTCAGGGGATGCAGAAGCTGAGGGCCCCTTGCTCGCCATCCTTGCTGTCAGCAAATCTCTGAGCAAAGATTCTCCCCAGGGATATCCTGAAAGACAGAGAGCCCTTGATTGCCCATTTCTGCAGGCACTCCTCAGCTTCCATGCCAACACCCCTATCTTCTCTCAGCTCCAGAGCTGATTATGACTGAAACTCTGAGTGGACTTCCTAAAGGGCTATAGAGGATGATGTTCATGGGGTACTACCCAGAGGGGAATGACTGAGAAACTTCTCAATCATGACCCAGAATATATCACACAAATTTACAAACTGCACAAACACAAAGCAGTGTCCAAATGGTTCTCCATAGGAACTGGGACCCTGTCTCACTTATGTTTACGTTCTCCCATGAAAGCTATCCAGACGATAAAGATGTGCTCAATTGAATCGAACATTCAGGCTATCCTCTAACTATGGACAGACTCTATATTAGCAGGTTAATCTGCTCAAATAGAAAGGTTATGACTAGTATATGCCAGAACATAAAGAAATCTCTGGTCAGGCATGGTGGCTCACGCCTGTAATCCTAGTACTTTGGGAGGCTGAGGTGGGTAGATGGCTTGAGCTCAGGAGTTCGAGATCAGCCTGACCAAGAGCAAGAACCTGTCTCTACTAAAAGTGGAAAAATTGGCCAGGTGTGGTGGTGGCTACCTGTAGTTCCAGTTACTCTGGAGGCTAAGGCAGGAGTTTGAGGTTGCTGTGAGCTAGGCTAACGCGAGGGCACTCTAGCCTGGGCAACAGAGTGAAACTCTGTCTCAGGAAAAGAAAAAAAAAAAAAAAGAGGAAATTCCTCTTACTATGAAAGGTTAGGAACTTAGAAAGGACCCTAGTCCAAGGACTCTAGTCTTCCACACTGCCACGCTGCAATATTTTTCATTCCCCCTCTGCCATGTTGGAATACTACCTACTTTATTTTTATCTAAATCTGTCAACTTTTTAGCCTCAATACATTTAAAGAGAAGGCTTATGTCACTTCTGTGAAGAGAAAACCAGTATTATCTTCAGTGAAAGATAAAGGTAAGTGTAATAAAGGGAAAAATTGTTTATCCTTACATCACCTGAAATCATTAGGCAAACTCATACTATGCTTTGGTTAATCGTGATATAGTCCAGGCTCTTTGGAAACTGCAGCCTGAGTCACTTGGGCTAGTGGACTAATGTGGAACTAAGACTAGAATTCAAAACACCTTGTTTGTACTCAAACCACCATACCACCAGAGAACAAGCCGACCACCAAATGCTGGCAGAGACAGACTATTGTTGACTACTACCTCCTAGTCAGAGAACCCAGCTAGGAGTTGGACAAGGAGGATGAGACCAACACTAAGGGAAACATAGCAATTCTAAGTACCTGAGGATCTGTCAGGAGTTTGATCTGGCCACCCTCAGCATCTCTGAAATGCCACATAGGAATGTGGCTGATTACCATAGTCAGAGAACTAGAGGCTTGAATGCTGGCCTGAGTCAGCCTCCAGCTTGCTAGATGGTTTTGAAAACCTTCCTTCTTCTCTCCTGGCTATAGTTCTCCTCTGTAAAATGAGGTCTCCTAAGTATCCCATTCCAGCTCTTAGGCTATGCCACTCCACATCATCTCACCATCTTTAAAGCAGATGGCCCCTGCACAAGTCCAGGACTCACCACTGGAACACCAGAAGACCACCCTGGTTTCAGCTTCCAAAGAATGAGGAGATAAGGACCAAAAAGCCTATCTTCTTTTACACAGTAGACTCAAAGCTCTGGCCTTGTAAGCATCTCTTACCACAACAGCAGCTCAGTGATTTGAGCAGGGAGAAGCCACCAGCTCACTGCCACTTTTTCACTCAGTTACATCATTTTACGTAATGTCCCAAAAGGACAACTGGCTGCTGGCAGCACCAGTGTCTTGCTGGCCTCAGCTCCAAGACCTTCTCCCCTACCCAGTGCTTCCTCCTCCCTATGCATCTTTTTGTCTTAGGATATGGCCCACTTTTTTTTTTTATTTTTTATTAAATCATGGCTGTGTACATTAACGCAATCATGGGGTACAATGTGCTGGTTTCATATACAATCTGAAATATTTTCATCAAACTGGTTAACATAGCCTTCATGGCATTTTCTTAGTTAAATTGTGTTAAGACATTTATATTCTGCATTTAGTAAGTTTCACCTATACCTTTCTAAGATGAAAAATATGGAAGGCTTCACGAATTTGCATGTCATCCTTGCGCAGGGGCCATGCTAATCTTCTCTGTATCATTCCAATTTTAGTATATGTGCTGCCGAAGCAAGCACAGGATATGGCCCACTTTTGAGGGCTGCATTATAGCCTTTTCTCATCCTTCCACCTAAAGTACCCTACCCATCCTTATTTGTTTTGTTTTGGGTTTTTTTGTAGAGACAGAGTCTCACTTTATCACCCTCAGTAGAGTGCCGTGGCATCACACGCTCACAGCAACTTCCAACTCCTGGGCTTAGGCGACTCTCTTGCCTCAGCCTCCCAAGTAGCTAGGACTACAGGCGCCTACCACAACGCCCGGCTATTTTTTTTTTTTGCAGTTCGGCCGGGGCTGGGTTTGAACCCGCCACCCTCGGTATATGGGGACTCACTGAGCCACAGGCGCCACCTGATCCTTATTTTTTTTTTTTTAATTGTTTTTTTGTTTTTAGAGACAGAGTCTCACTTTGTTGCCCTTGGTAGAGTGCCATGGCTTCATGGCTCACAGCAACCTCCAGCTCCCGGGCTTAGGCGATTCTCTTGTCTCAGCCTCCCGAGTAACTGGGACTACAGGTGCCCGCCACAATGCCCGGCTATTTTTTTGTTGCAGTTTGGCCAGGTCCGGGTTTGAACCTGCCACCCTTGGTATATGGGGCCGGTGCCCTACTCACTGAACCACAGGCACCGCTCCTGATCCTTATTTTTTTAAAAAAAAATAGCTGGGGGTTGTGGCGGGCACCTATTGTCCCAACTATTTGGGAGGCTGAAGCAAAAGAATTGCTTTAGCCCAAGAGTTTGAAGTTGCTGTAAGCTGTGACACCACAACACTCTACCAAGGGCAACAGAGTGAGACTCTGTCTCAAAAAAAAAAAAAAAGAAGAAGAAGAACTATATATACAGATGCAGAAAGACAACCATCAAGACAAGTTCACTGGTCAATCTTAACAGCAGCCACCTGACATGAGGCAACTGGAAGTATATACCTCCGCACCAATCAAGCTTCTAAAATCAAATACCCATTTACAGAAAATATGGAGGATAAATACATGTATTAAACAACTTCATGAGGAAGTAATCAGCCAAATCCAGAGGTGGGGACTTTTTTTTTTTTGAGACAGCCTCACTATGTCGCCCTTGGTAAAGTGCTGTGGCGTCACAGCAACCTCAAACTCTTGGGCTTAGGTGATTTTCTTGCCTCAGCCTCCGGAGTAGCCACAGCCTCATATGGGTCCAGCAGGTCTGGGACAGTGGCCCAAAAGATAGAGGGCCCTCGTCAGCTCAGGATAGGACACAGTAAAAGAAAGTCAGGCCCTAAACATACCTGCCCCATGCTGTCCTGATAAAATCTCTCCTGTTCCCTGAAGGGCCTGTGAACTTTCACCTGCCCACCCAGCAACATCACTGTGGCTGGTTCTGTGTCAGGGGATCCTACCCTGCCTATTCTTCATCGCTGACTAAATCCACTTCACAGTTTGTAAATCATATTCACATCAACCACTGCTTCTGTTCCTCACTCCATTTTACAGATGAGGACATTAGGCCAGGGCAGTTAGAGGGCATGCCTAAAGCCAGGCCACCATACAAATTCACCAAATTCAGATTTCCCAACATAACATCAGCACTATTCTTACTTTGTTTTTTTTTTTTTTTTGGAGACAAGAGTCTTGCTTTGTTGCCCAGGTTAGAGTGCAGTGGTGTCATCATTGCTCACTGCAGTTTCAAGCTTCTGTACTCAAGAGATCCTCCTGCCTCAGCCTTAGTGGTAAACTAATTTATTCTGGTTTTGAAGAGACAGAGTGTTGGTTTTGCTAAACTGGGTCTTAAATTCCTAGCCTGAAGGAATCCTCCTGCCCTGGCCTCTCAAAGTGCTAGGATTACAGGTGTCAGCCACTGCAAGGGACCTCTTTTCACTCTTACATGTTACTCCATTAACATAAAGCTCTACAAAATCAAATACCTAGTTTTTGTTTGTCCTCAAGTTCATCATGCTCTTAACTTTTGTGTTCTTTCAAGTGAGTATAGTGCAAACTCATCACACATTCACCCAACAGTTCTTCAGTGCCAACTACCTTTGAGGTCTGGTGTTATGAACTATGGAGCAAGACGAAGATGAGGACCTGGAGTCTAGTAGAGAAACTAAAGAAGGCCCATGGATAATTATAAGAATTCTTTGTAAAAGGCTCCAACAAACTCAGCTATTTTTTGCTTGTTTTTCTTAAACAAAACCCACCCCATTCACTCCCAATAGGTCTACTGAGCACATGTACACCTACCATAGCCTTCAGTAATTTAAAGAGATTTGGACTCAGATGGTGCCTAAGAATCTGTATTTCTTTTTCTTTTTTTTTTTTTTTGAGACAGAGCCTCAAGCTGTCACCCTGGATAGAGTGCCGTGGCATCACAGCTCACAGCAACCTCCAATTCCTGGGCTCGAGCGAGTCTCCTGCCTCTGCCTCCCAAGTAGCTGGGACTACAGGTGCCTGCCACAACGCCCGGCCATTTTTTGGTTGCAGTTGTCATTGTTGTTTGGTGGGCCTGGGCTGGATTCAAACCCGCCAGCTCAGGTGTACGTGGCTGGCGCCTTAGCCTGTTGAGCCACAGGCACCGAGCCAGAATCTGTATTTCTTTAGGGTGCTCTGCATTATGCCCGAGAGGATTGTCTGATGAACAGAGTTTCAGAAACCAATCTCTAGAACAGAATTCTACCAAAAGCATAAAGCAATACCAACACAACACAGTGTTTGAGAGAGACAGTAACCTCAGGGCCTGTCCTTCTGAATACACAACCCAAGCTACAATCCATAGGGACTACAGAGATGTCAAATAAACTTGGGCAACAAGAGACAAATTGCTCAGATCTCAGACAACCCAGCATTTGATCCTTCTGGGACATAGCTAATCAATCATTTAATAAGTTCATACCTAGTTTTGAAAAACATTCCTAATTTTTGAGATGTCCAAGGTGACACATGTGGTGCTGGGACTAAGGCTGACTTGCAGTTCTTAATGATCCTCTCGTGTGGCAGTCAGTTTAAGTTGACTGACCTAGTGTCCTCACACCTATTACCTTTCCAGAGCTGGCCTTTAATCAACTTGCCCTGACCCACCTCACAGGAACTGAGCAAGTGAGAGAACACAAGAGTTGAATATTCCTGCAGGAACCACCAGGGAGCTTGACCTTATGAGGAAATCTCTTTGCAGCATTCTTGTGTTCAGTTCTCAGCTTCTAGAGAACTGAAGGAATTCATAATCTGTATTCCCTACCCCTTTAATTCTAAGAATTCCTGGAGGAGGGTCCTCATAGGCACCTAGAAATGTCAATCTTAGCTGTGAAGTTTACAAATTTGGGTAATAAATAACTGGCACAATCCCAGCAGAGGTCCTGTTCCTGTAGGCACATGCTTATTCATATGGAAGCTTTCTGCCAGGAACCATGGCAGGCCTGAGCCTATCTGCACTGCTCCTTAGACTGCTCCTGGACCACATAAAAGCAGAGAGGGGACATACTGAGAATGTCTACATCACACTCACAGAACGTTGAAGTGGGAAGAAATAAAAGTTGATTGGAACTTAGAACACAAAGAAATCAGTTCTAAAATTTTAAGAGTCTAAATGGTGTTTAGGTCCCTAGGCTAGTTCACAAAGACCTGGCCCTCAAATACATGTACAGGACTAAAGGCATGAATAGCCTTTCAGGACCTGAAAAACAGAGAGGGATGAGAGGACTGGCCACTTTGCCTTGGGCTACACTTGTCCTTTTCTCTGCTACCCTCTATCTACTCAACTAACTCCATTTTTGACCTTCAAAGATTCTATTCACAATACAGAGTCATCTAAAGGTTTATAGACAAGTAAAACGACAAGGCAACCCAGTAGACTAGGCACTGACAGTGGTATGAATGTAGTACATGAGGGCAGAGGATGCTGAAGAAGACACGGACACAGCACTCGGATAAGGAGACAATTCACTGCTGAATTCAATGTAGAGCCTAGGGCACCATACAAGGATGGTAACACAAGGGCTGGGACTGAGGCAGGAAGAAAGGTGCCTTTTAGCTCTGGCCTGTCTAGTTCATACTCCCTACGGGGGCACTTCACCCAAACACACCTCACCTTCCAAAGGGTACCACAATTTTAATCTTTTTTTTTTTTTTTTTTACAGTTTTGGCCGGGGCTGGGTTTGAACCTGCCACCCCCACGCGCTACTCCTTTGAGCCACAGGCGCAGCCTAAGGGTACCACAATTTTAACACCTCTTTCTCTACTCATTCAGCTTCCACTCCCTGGTATATCCACACAATAGATTACAAAGTCACTAAAAATAATGCCACCATAGATTTTGCTTACATAGGAATTTTAATTTTATGACATAATGTTAAGTTAAAAAAGCAGGATGCAAAATTATATACAAAATTGAGCACATTACATGATATCAACAGGTTAAACAGGAAAAAAACAAAAGCCAAAAATATTTACTGTAGTGGTCTCTGAACAGTGGAATTATGAATAAATTTATAACGTCTTTTAAAAAAAATTACAGCACTTCACACTTCCATACTCTGTACTGAGTCTTATTTCATTTTAAGTTTTTGTACAGACATGGTTTCACATATTACTCTTGAACTCATGTGCCCAGCCAATTTTTTTTTTTTTTTTTTTCAGTTTTTGGCCGAGGCTGGGTTTGAACCCTCCACCTCTGGCATATGAGGCTGGCGCCCTACTCCTTTGAGCCACAGGCACCGCCCCCCAGCCAATTTTTTTAAAAAGACAAGATCTCACTCTGTTGCCCAGGCTGGAGTACAGTAATATGATCATAGTTCACTACACCCTCAAACTCCGGTGCTCAAGCATTCCTCCTGCCTCAGCCTCTCAAGTAGCTGGAACTACACTATAGGTGTTACTGGTGTGTACTACCGCATCCAGCTAATTAAAAAAATTTTTTTGAGACAGAGTCTTACTATGTTGCCCTCAGTAGAGTGCTGTGGTGTCACAGCTCACAGCAACCTCAAACTCTTGGGCTTTAGCGATTCTCTTGCCTCAGCCTTCTAAGTAGCTGGGACTACAGGCGCCCATCACAATGCCCGGCTATTTTTTGTTGCATTTGTCATTGTTGTTTTGGCTGGCTTTGAACCCTCCAGCCTCAGTGTATGTGGCCAGCACCATAACCACTGTGCCACAGGTGCCAAGCCTTTTAAAAATATTTTTTAGGCTTGGCGCCTGTGGCTCAACAGGCTAAGGCACCAGCCACGTACACCTGAGCTGACGAGTTCGAATCCAGCCCAGGCCCGCCAAACAATGACAGCTGCAACCAAAAAATGGCCGGGCGTTGTGGCGGGTGCCTGTAGTCCCAGCTACTTGGGAGGCAGAGGCAGGAGACTCGCTTGAGCCCAGGAATTGGAGGTTGCTGTGAGCTGTGATGATGCCATGGCACTCTCT
>CAUYRH010083250.1:0-10826 GCA_963574655.1 Perodicticus potto | reverse complement strand
TGGAACACATTATTCTTAGTAAAGCATCACAAGAATGGAGAAGCATGAATCCCATGTACTCAAGTTTGATATGAGGACAATCAGTGACAATTATTGACACAGTGGGGGTGAGGGAAGGGGAGAACAGAGAGAGAAAGAATGAGGGAGGGGTGGAGAAAGGAAGAGCAGAGGGAGGGAAGGAGCGAGGTGGGTGGGGTCTTGATGTGTGCCACACCTTTTGGGGGCAAAACACGATTGTAAGACGGACTTTACCCAACAAATGCAATCAGTGTAACATGGTTTCTTGTACCCTCAATGAATCCCCAACAATTAAAAAAAAAAAAGAATGCCTTTTCTTTTATATCACTTTCTACTACCTCATAAGATCCCACATTTCCTTCTTCAAAGACACTAAAGCCCTTTTCATGCTTCATCCTCCCCATACGATAGCCCTCTGCTGAAAACTTGCTTCCCTACACTCTCTAGCTAGCCCCTCAATTTCAGGTCTGCTTAAATGCCATTTTCACAGAGAAGCTCTCTTTAGGTGCCCAGTCTAAAATGATGCCCCCTTTTCAGAGCCTCTTAACAGTAGAAGGTGCACATTTTCCTGTCTACTTACACATGAGCCTGAAATAAAAAGACAAACAAACTGTACCTAGCAGCCAATATGAGGTAACCTAAAGGATAGTATAATCTCAACAAGAGGGGGGATTACTGAGAAGGCACTGAACACTTAGAGGTGAACAATTTAGATATTCTCAACATTCTAAGCAATGAAAATGATCTCAAAGTTACTTCAGTATTGGAATAATACCAAATTTCTTTAGGTTTTCCAAAAATAGGACAACCTTCAGACATTCGCTGAGAGCAAAACACAACAGGAACTAATAATTATTTCTCTTCCCTGACCTCAATCACCAGAACGGCAATCTGCTCTCTGAGGATGTAAGCCTGAGGACCAGAGTCAGGAGATCAGATTCTCTTCTTGGCTTGGCTCTCAGTGGTCCATCTCAATACATAACCTTGTCAAATACAAAATGAGGGCACCAGTGCTAATGTACTACAGATCTTTATTATTATACTGTTACGCATGGTACCTGAGTGGTACCAAAAGACAAGGAGGTTGTATTGCTCAGACTAACCCTAACATTCCTTCTTCAATTCTCAGTAACAAATTTAAGATGTTGTAAAATGTACTGTAATATTACAATAATAATAACAACACCCCGTGCTGTAATAATAAATTATAGAAACTATGGTGCTCTTTTTTTTTTTTTTGAGACAGAGCCTCAAGCTTTTGCCCTAGGTAGAGAGCCGTGGCATCACAGTTTACAGCAACCTCCAACTCCTGGGCTTAAGAGATTCTCCTGCCTCTGCCTCCCAAGGAGCTGGGACTACAGGCGCCTGCCACAATGCCCGGCTAATTCTTTTTTCTTTCTGGTTTTTTTTTTTTGGCGTTGCAGCCATCGTTGTTTGGCAGGCCCGGACTGGATTCGAACTTGCCAGCTCAGGTGGATGTGGCTGGCGCCTTAGCTGCTTGAGTCACAGGCGCTGAGCCTATGGTGCTCTTTTAATTCAAACAGAACACAAAAACAAACTCATACAAAAAGTTTAGATAGGAAGAAAAATTTCAAAAAAGAATATTAAAGGTTGGGTGGTGCCTGTGGCTCAGTGGGTTTGGCACTGGCCCCATATACCAAAGGTGGCGGGTTTGGCCCCGGCCCAGCCAAACTGCAACAAAAAAATAGCCAGGCATTGTGGAGGGCGCCTGTAGTCCCAGCTACTCAGGAGGCTGAGGCAAGAGAATCACCTAAGTCCAGGAGTTTGAGGTTGCTGTGAGCTGTGATGCCACAGCACTCTAGTGAGGCCAATAAAATGAGACTCTGTCTCTTAAAAAAAAAAAAAGAATATTAAAGATTAACTTCATCTAACATTGTATCAACTCTAGGCTAACAGGAATGTTTTGCCTATTTTGATCTTCTAACAAAATAAATACTAACTTTTCCACTTCAATAAAGAATCCACTATGCTGCTTGGTAATAATTAATGATTCCACTGGAGCACTTTCACATGTTCCATTATTTTCACTTTATCCTTTATTATTGTTCCCATAGTCAAGCAACTGAAGCCTAATACTTTCTCAATGAATGATGGTGCCTGGTTTTCTCTGAGTGCTTATTTATACTTTCATTTCCATTGTTATTACCTTCCTCTTGCTGCAGCATCACCTGGACTTGCAGTGGACTTTTGCTTTGGAGGCATGACCATAAGGGTGAACACGGACTCATAAAGTCAAATAAAAAAGTTAAGACGAGTGACATTGTACCTAAGTTACCACACACATACAAACAATGAGACTAGCCACTAGCGCAGCGGTTCTCAACCTGTGCATCGCGACCCACAGGAACTGTATTAAAGAGCAATGAACCACTTATATAATGTGCATTTGTCTACCTTCACGGAAGAAACTAGGTCCTAAATTATTAATTTAACTGTTTAACTATAAATTATCCTCCTGGGGAGCCTGTTCATAAGTATAAAATGCTGTAAGTCGGGTCATCCATAACCCTCAGACTGCCTGTATTTTCATGCCCTTTATACAGGGTGGCCATGAAATTCAGGTGCTGTTTTAAATTGCACGTGAACTTTATGGCCAACCTGTATATTACATCAAAAGAGCCTCCCCAAAATAAGGGAGGCAAGGCCAAGTCGCTGAAAATACAGAAGTGGATAAAGGTAATTTCATTCAATGCATTCTTCAGCCTCTAGATCTTCTAAGTCTGAGGTTTTCAATAGCTATAAAATCACAAAGTCATGGAATATAAATACAACTTGACCCTAATTAATGTTTTCTTGTATCATTGCTGATGCTCTTCAAAACTTATGTCTGTAGGCTCGGCGCCTGTGGCTCAATGGGCTAAGGCACCAGCTACGTACACCTGAGCTGGCGGGTTCGAATCCAGCCCGGGCCCGCCAAACAATGATGGCTGCAACCAAAAATTGGCCGGGTGTTGTGGCGGGCGCCTGTAGTCCCAGCTACCTGGGACGCGGAGGCAAGAGACTCGCTTGAGCCCAGGAATTGGAGGTTGCTGTGAGCTGTGATGCCACAGTACTCTATCCAGGGTGACTGCCTGAGGCTCTGTCTCAAAAAAAACAAAACAAACTTATGTCTATATCTTTTCTCTCAAAATAATAAAAAAGTTAACAGAAGACTCATCCATAAGACTCTAGGAATCTTGCTGTCAATAAAATAGGTGCCATGGAACAATCACTGTGCTCCTGGTGAAAGCCTCTTCAAGTACATAAAGGGATGATAAATGTTAAAATTTTCCTAATTTGGGGGTGGGAGGAAGTCAACAACTATTTCAACAGTTAACAGACTGCCTTTTATTGAACTGCCATCCTATCTCTCCAAGAGGCAGGCTGTGGAGGCATTTTAAGTGCATTACCTTTAGGAGGAAAATATGACTTGCTTTCAGCTTTGTGAGGCCAGTCTACCACGAGCGGTCCAAACCTGCGAAAGCTGGCAGTGATCTCATCTACAAAACAAAGAAGAAACCTTAGCAAAAGAGAATAAATACTGTGACCAGAATAGTACAAAACATGTCTTTTTATTAAAAAAAAAAAAAAAGAGCTATTTTCTAAAGCATTTTTACAGAAGTCAAATCTACTAAGTGAAATACCATTGCTTGGGTGTATTTGGTTATTCACTTTTAACAATGCAAAGTGTGTTTCTAACTATAATTCATTTCCTTTTACTGCCAATAAACCTGACAAAAAGAATTTGGAAAAAATCTCATATTAGCTAAGGTGACCTCTCTGTCAAAGAAAAAGATTTTAAAATAGAAATATTCTCTGCTTTTAGAAAAAAACAAGGTAAAGAAAATATTTAAAATATGATTTTCCTTATATGAAATGTCTAAGATTATTTTAGAAATAGGTATGATTCTTTTAATAAGGAACAGGAGCAATAAGGAAGTGATAAGAAAATATTAAGACCCAATATGTCTTTCTCTCATACCTATATACTATACATACTTTATTTAGAAAATGAATCAAAACTTATAGGTCAGTAAATGTATCTTCTCTTTTTGACTTAACAGAAGGTTGTAACCTGGTTCCTATTAAGGTTTAGGTTACTTAAAAAAAAAGAAAAAAAAAAGGTTTGGGTTACTACTCTCTCAGCCATGATCAAAAATTTATCTTATCTAGACTATCCCTAAATCTAAAAACAAATAATTTATTTCTTTTTCTTTTTTTTTGAGACAGAGCCTCAAGCTGTCACCCTAGATAGAGTGCTGTGGCATCACGGCTCATGCTCACAGCAACTTCCAATTCCTGGGCTCAAGCAAGTCTTTTGCCTCCGCCTCCCCAAGTAGCTGGGACTACAGGCGCCCGCCACAATGCCTGGCCATTTTTTTGGTTGCAGCCGTCATTGTTATTTGGCGGGCCCCTCGGCTGGATTCGAACCCGCCAGCTCAGGTGTACATGGCTGGCGCCTTAGCCCGTTGAGCCACAGGCGCCGAGCCAAATAATTTATTTCAAAGAAAAAAAATCTCATCAACAAATGAGATTAACACAAATATGAAAACAATCTGGAGCAAAATGAGTCTCCAGCTATGTACAACTTTAAGGTAGGTTAAGCTAAAATCAAACTATTTTTAGAGACTTTTTTTTTTCCATTTAATTAATTTTTATTAAGTCATTTGTATATAGATCATACATACATTTATGCCATTATGGGATTCATTGTGTTGATTATTTGTACAAATTGGCGTGCTTACATGCTACTAATCAACATAGCTTTCACCTTTAGAGACTTTTCTTCTGTAATCATGAAAAAAAGGAAATCATGATAAATTACAGGAATGTCATAGCGAGAATAATACTGGCAAAATAAGTGTTTTTGTCTTTTTTTTTAGGGTTGGTAGGAAGACAATGCTTTTACAACAAGATGTCTTGTTATTTTAAATAATGTATCAAGTCTGTTTTAACAGAGGTTTTTTTTTTTTTTTTTTTAGTAGAGACAGAGTGTCACTTTATATCCCTATCTAGAGTGCCGTGATGTCACACAGCTCACAGCAACCTCCAACTCCTGAGCTTAAGTGATTCTCTTGCCTCAGCCTCGCAAGTAGCTCAGACTACAGGCGCCCGCCACAACGCCCGGCTATTAACAGAGTATTTTTTATAACAGATCCAAAGCCTATTAAAACTAGAGTTGTTTTTCCCTTAAGTTACTTTTGTCATAATTTCTTTTTTTTTTTTTTTGAGACAGAGCCTCAAGCTGTCACCCTGGACAGAGCACCATGGCATCACAGCTCACAGCAACCTCCAAGTCCTGGGCTCAAGCGAGTCTCCTGCCTCCGCCTCCCAAGTAGCTGGGACTATAGGCGCCCGCCACAATGCCCGGCCATTTTTTGGTTGCAGCTGTCATTGTTGTTTGGCGGGCCCGGGCTGGATTCGAACCCACCAGCTCAGGTGTACGTGGCTGGTGCCTTAGCCCGTTGAGCCACAGGCGCCAAGCCCTTTTGTCATAATTTCATGACATTCATCTACTCAACAAATACTGATAATCTACTATGTGCTAAAATGAATATTTAACATTTTTTTCCTTTTTCTTTTAGTTCTAGTCCTGAAACCAGAATATTTATTTATTTATTTATTTATTTATTTATTTATTTTAAACACAAAGATTTGCTCTGTCACCCTGGCTGAAGTACTGGGTGAGATCATAGCTCACTGCAGCCTAACCTCCTGGTCTCAAGTGATCTTTCCACTTAAGCCTCCCAGTAGTAGGACTACAGGTGTACACCACAATATTTAGATAATTTTCAAAATTTATTTTGTAGAGACAAGGTCTTGCTATGTTTCTGCCTATACTGGTCTTAAACTCCTGGTCCCAAATGATCCTCCCACCTCAGTCTCCCCAAATGCTGGGATTATTGGTAAGAGCCATATCACCCAGCCTAAAATGAATACTTTGACTGGCTTTAGGCATAAGTGAAAACTCACTTTTGGACTAGTAGTTATCTCAGCAATATTATTAAGAAAAATTATAGGCTCAGCACCTGTAGCACACTGGTTACAGTGCCAGCCACATATGCCAGGTTTGAACACAGCCCAGGCCTGCTAAACAACAATGACAACTATAACAAAAAACAGCCAGGTGTTGTAGGGAGTGCCTATAGTCCCAGCTGCTTGGGAGGCTGAGGCAATCACTTAACCCCAAGAGTTTGAGGTTGTTATGAGTTGAAGTTGCTGTGAGCTCACAGCAGTCTACTGAGGGTGACATAGTAAGAATGTCTCAAAAAAAAAAATTATAATTAATCTTTATTTTTTAGGAAGATTGTATTTTTCATTAATAGGTATTTATACTAAAATGTAAGATGGAACAGTATGATGGATATGAAAAAAAGCTCTGGAATCAGAATGACTTTAAGTTCTAACTGTACTAACGGCTATACATGTATAACTTTGAGCAATTTTTTTTTTCTTGAGACAGAGTCTCACTCTGTTGACCCCGGTAGAGTGCGGTGGCATCACAGCTCATAGCAACCTCAAACTCTTGGGTTTAGGCGATTCTTTGCGTCGGCCTCCCGAGTAGCTGAGACTACAGGTGCCCACCACAACATTGGGTTATTTTTTTGTTGCAGTGTGGCCAGGGCTGAGTTCGAACCTGCCATCCTTGGTATATGGGCCCGGCACCCTACTCACTGAGTCACAGGCACTGCCCCATTCTGAGCAAATTTTTTCCTTCTGATATTCACTTTCCTTATGTATAAAACAGAGATGGCAGGATATACTTTGTAAGATAGCTATAAAAATTAAATGAGTTAGGCTCGGCCCCTGTGGCTCAACAGACTAAGGCACCAGCCACATACACCTGAGCTGGAGGGTTCAAATCCAGTGCAGGCCCGCCAAACAACAATGACGGCTGCAACCAAAAAATGGCCGGGCGTTGTGGCGGGTGCCTGTAGTCCCAGCTGCTTGGGAGGCGGAGGCAAGAGACTTGCTTGAGCCCAAGAATTGGAGGTTGCTGTGAGCTGTGATGCAACGGCACTCTATCCAGGGTGACAGCTTGAGGCTGTGTCTCAAAAAAAAAAAAAAAAATTAAATGAGTTAATGTAATAGCACAATAACAAACATAAAGTCAGAATTTCTTACGTATTAGCTCTCATTATTAGCTCCCATTAAAATTTACCTCCAAATTATTAACTAGGAAATGACAAAGTATTAGGAGACTTCTATGCCTATTTTGTGTCAGGCATATATGAACAATAGACATGAAGTGTGTAATTTATTACTTGCTCATCTATGAAATATCCTCACCACCTGCACACTAAGATAGAAATATCCTAAAGCTGGCTTGGTGCCTGTGGCTCAGTGGGCTAGGGCGCCAGCCACGTACATGTGAGCTGGTGGGTTCAGGTCCAGCCCGGCCCACCAAACAACAATGACGGCCGCCTGTGGTCCCAGCTACTTGGGAGGCGGAGGCAGGAGACTCGCTTGAGCCCAAGAACTGGAGGTTGCTGTGAGCTGTGACACAGGGTGACACCTCAAGGGTGACAGCTTGAGGCTCTGTCTCAAAAAAAAAAAAAGAAATATCCTAAAGCTGACTTGGAGAGGAGTGGCAGGGTTAGACCACACAAAACAACAAACCTAGCCTTTGTAAAATCATGAATAATGCATAGTACCTTCATCAATATCAGGAGGAAGACCTCCAACAAACACCTTTCTAGAGTAGCGTTCCACTCGTTCCCCATTCTGACAGCGAGTAGGAGAACTTAAGCCAGATGACAAGGCCTGATCACTGTGGCTGTCGTCCAGGAAGGCATCTTCAAAGGGAAATAGAGAAGATCGACCTGAAACAAATGTGGCAGTTTCGATAATTAAAATGACTTTCCCATATAATAAATACTTGACTAGAAGCCCAAAGTACAGAGAAAGACATACAAAAATAGGTATGAGATATGGCTGTGGCTTTTCCAATAGAAGAAGCAACTGAAGATCTCTAGGTCTAGACAAGTTCATACCATCATTTTTGTGTAAGGGTATGTACAGCACTGAAATGATTAGATTGATATCTAAGGAAGAAGCATCAAAATTGTAGCTGTTTTCCTAACTAAAAATATCACATTTTACTCATACAGTCCCTGTCGCAGCTGCCAGAAGTATATTTAGCAGTTATTTTCCCTTCCTTCAATCATTTCTTAAAAATAAATGGAAAAAGTATCTCTATTCACAGATTTTTATTTGTTCTTTATGGTAATCTCCAAGATTCAGTTCTGAAGATTGATCCTGACAGCTAAGGGAATATTAAACTGATGACAGAGGCTGATAACTTCTCTTCTGATAGCACAGAAAGATCATCGAATTTTCCTTTTCATCCCAAACCATTCTAACTCAGAAATTAACATGTGTAACAGTAAAGGGCAAGAGTATAACCACCTGGACGACCTTCTTCTAGAGGAGTATTGCAAGAACGGAAAAACATACACCATCTGTACTCAATACTAAACTAGAACTATTTGACCAACACTTATGTGCACATATGGAAGTAAAACTCAATGAAAATCAAGAATCAAGGTAGGGGGCAGGTAGGGTAAATTCACACCTAACTGGTGCAATGTTCATATTCTGGTGAAGGGCACACATAACTTTTTATATCTTATAAATATCATGAAATGAAAAAAAAATTCATTGTTAAACTCTATAGTGAAATAAAGTTTGTAAAGTTCCCTATCAACTCCACATAACTGTAAGAATGATCCCAACAGTCACAGTCTGTTAATAAACATGACAAAATAATGCCATTTGGCATTACAAAATAAAATCTAAAATTAAAATCAAAATTATTTCCTGTTTGAGTTGGTGAGTTCCAGGTAAAACTTTCCACTAGGTTCCACTCTAAAATTAACCATCTTGAACACTTTTAACTTTTGAAAAAAGAAAACGAAAAGTCCCCTTCTAAAATGAATTTGTATATGTGGTACTCTTTATAAAAAAGAGAACAGTGTCCAGTGTCTTCCTAATTTAGTCTATCCTGTCTGCATTTCCCTAAAAACCTAGGTTCTGTATTGTAACAGCCTACTCTCTAAAACCGGATATACATAGCCTTAGAAAAATAATTAGCATTTCTTTAAAAAAAATAGTTACTAATACATATATAACTGTTTATATGAGTAACCCAGATGGTATAACAAAGGCACTGTTTTGATCTTTGGAGTTAATACATAAAAGGACCAAAGAATTTTTTTCTTCAACAATTTCCAGCTCAGCTACAAAGAAATAGAACAAAATTTGTCAGCTCATGCCACCTATCTTTTTTAGCCTGGTAGGAAGTAAATTCTCATTCTTGATGTTTGTTTTGATCACTAGGGGTAAGCAACCATAGGCAAAAAGAGCTGCCCAAGAACATCTTTTGATGACAGGTTAGCTTTACGCCAAGTCCACACTCAATGAATTACATGTCTACTCAGTGTGAGGCACACGGGTAAATCAGCATTTCCCACAGAATGTTCCTATCCCCACCTCTTCAACATGCGTAACATTAGATCCTCAGAAAACAAAAGCTGGGGGTAGGGAAATAAAATAATTTGGGAAATACTGCATACTTTATGCCCTTCTCAGAGATTCCAATTCACATTAGAAAATAAAAGGCAAGAAAATTTTGGAGTAAAGAAACATTAACTTATGCCAGCACTGTCCAGATGTTACAGGAACACTTTCTATATAAAAGTCAATGGAAAACATTTGAAAAAATATTTATGTGTATTTCAGGAATACGTAACAAACAAGATACTTCCTGCCAAAATAATTATACACATAGTCTGGTGGAGGAGATAGGCAAATACATAAATAATTATAAAACAGAAAGGTAAGTATAAAAAATACTTTACTAAGTGACGTCAGAGCACAACTTACTGCCCTCCAGGGGATGGGGGTGGGGTGGGCTGGAGACCTTAGAATGATTTAACAAGAGGGCAATATTGAGCAGAATCTTGTGGGAGAGGGGGTTTCTGAGGTAAAGAATAAGAATCACACAGAAAGTACACTCAAAACAACTTTCGATCTTTCCCTCCAAACCTGCTCCTTCTCTAGCATTCCCTAAAAATCTCAACAAAAATGACTTATCCAAGTTAGATTCCATCCAGAAATCTAGGACTTATCATTGACATTTGTTTTTCTCTTACACTCCTCGTCAAATCTATCTCTTACCAAATCCTGCCAATTCAAGCTCCAAATTAAATCTTTGTTCAATTCTCTCCATCTGCAGCCCTAACGCCCTGGTCCAGACCACCATCATTTCTCCCTTGGACTAACAGTGTAATGAATATATACAATAGTCCATTTAGTCTACTAACTTCTACCTTGCATCCCACAATGCTTTCTCCAAAAAATAGCCAAAGGCACATTTTCAAACATTAATCTGAATGTGTAACCACTCTCCTCACCTCATCCTTCAAAGACTCTCAATGACCCCCTATTGCTTCCTGGATAAAGCACAAAAAAATTGACTGTGAACTGCAGGCTTCTGGACATCTCTTCTACAATCACACTGACTGCCTCTCCCTCATGCTTACTAACCTCCAATCACACAAACTTCCTTTGTATTTCCAGATTATTCCTCCTTCTCCTTGTGGCAGGCTCTACAGACAAGGCATTTCCTCTTAATTCTTCAGGTCTCAGCTGAAAAATCTTTCCTTCGGCTGGGCGCCTGTGGCTCAACAGGCTAAGGCGCCAGCCACGTACACCTAAGCTGGTGGGTTCGAATCCAGCCCGGGCCCACAAACAACAATGGCTGCAATCAAAAAACAAATGGCCAGGCGTTGTGGCGGGCGCCTGTA
>CAUYRH010083249.1:0-30208 GCA_963574655.1 Perodicticus potto | reverse complement strand
ACTTGCTTCTGGTATCCTGTGCGGGTTGTTTACATTTTATAGATAAACAAACAACAGCTCAGGGAGGCGGAGCAGCGCCCCCAGTGGGAGGTGGCTCTGTGGGCCTGAGCCTTGGATTTGCAGCCCCTCAACCTCATTCATTCACTTATCACACTTATCTCCTGGGGCAAGGGACACAGAGCACAGGGAAACCTGGAGAAATCCCATTTTTGTAATTTGAGATTAATATATGGGTACAAAGCGATTACGTTACATTGTTGGCGTTTGTTAGGTAATGTCCGAGTTGGACTTACCCCTGCACTGTGCCTGTTGGGTGAGGGCACACCCATCCCCCTCTGCCTCCCCGCTCTCCCCTCTTTTTTACCCCCTCCGTTTGAATTTGTGTTGTTTTTTCCTTGTGTGGGGGTGCAAACTAATACAGCCCCTTTGGGAAGAAGTATGGAGCATCCTCAAAGCATTGAAAGCAGATCTTCCGTTTGACTCTGCAATCCCATTACTGGGCAACTACCCAGAAGAAAAAAAGTCATTTTGCCATAAGGACATTTGCACTAGAATATTTATTGCAAATCAATTCACCATCACCAAGACATGGAATCAACGGACATGCCCATCAACTCCCGAATGGGAAACCCCTTCTCGAGGAGACAGACAGACAGGCGTCCTGTGCTGCCACCCTCAGTGCCGAGGTTTTCTGGAGTTACAAACCCCATCTGCTTTCCCCTTCTTGCTGTGCCTCCTCTCTCGGGTGGAGAGGTCACATTCTCTGACGAGTTAGCTCTTGGCCCAAGACAGAGTGCTTTTCTAATCCCTGTCTTCCCGCAGGTAGCTCTGGCCTAACATGGTGAAACTGAACGTGATCGCTCCCTGCAAACCTCAGAAGCAGCCAGTGCAGCTTGGAGCCTTCGGTAGACACCTGCTCATCCCCACCCGTGCTCACCAGGGACAAAGAAGTCGCCACTCACCTGCCCCTGCCCTGGGGTGGTTACCCCCATCCAGTTCCCAACTCCCTCATTCTCTGCAGTTAATCTCATTGACTCCAGCTCAGAAATGTCCCCCACCCAGCCGGTGGTCCCCCACGTCACCCCGGGCTATGGCCAAGTCCTCCCTAGAGGCTAGTGTAGCTTCTGGGTGGAGATCAGCGCTCTGTGGGGACAATGACCCAGACTGTGCAGACATCTGCTGGGCCAAAGGGGATCTTTCTGTGTCTTTAGATTTGCTCTTACGGGAAGGTTGATGCTCCTGACTCCTGAGATTTCTGCAGCAGCCTCACTGAGTCAGCCTTGGGCTGCTGTCACCTACTCTGGCCGGTGGCAGGAGAGGCTTGACTGGAGTGGCCACTGTGACTGGGGCCTTGCAGGGGGGCCTCTGCCCTTGGCACTCAGGACCAGCCCCATCTGGTGCCTGCAATTCCATTCTGGGTGTGTTCCTAACGCAGAGTGGCTGTGCCACGTGGCTGGAAGTGGCACCAATGACAGAAGATAAAATCTTCAGGAGAGACCAAAAGGTTAGACCCCAAAGAGGCTGGAGGGGGAACGGCACTGGCAGGAAGGCAGGGCTGAGGGCCAGGTAGACGCTGACCCTCACAGGGACCCGGTCATCCTCCAGGGGTCCCCAGGGTGACTGCCGTGGGTGATGTCCAGCGTCCTCACTTCTCCCTGCAGGTTGGAGACTCTCCTCCCCGGGTCTGCCCTGGACACTTAAGGTCCCTGTGGCTGCAGCGCCCCCAGGACTTACCCCAGCCTGGACTTCCCTGGCCATGAGCGCCTTCCCTCTGAGCCACCCTCAAGGGACCCTCTGGGGAAATATCTGGGTGGGGAAAGGGGACAGATTTCTAGAAGGGCAGAGAAAAGAAGAATCCAGTCCCCCTGACCTTGATTGAGGTGAGGAAAGCAAAAAGGGGGGTCCTGAAAATGCAGCAGTCCCGCAGGAAAGACTGGGGGAGGGACCCAGGGAGCCCCGCTGCCGGGAGTCTCCGAGTGTCCAGAAGGTCCAGACTGCTGAGGTGTGCGGGACGACCTGGGCGGTAAGGTCAGTGGACGGGACGAAGCCTGTCTCCTTCTCACTTTTCCACAGGAAGGACCCGTCTTCTCCCCTCCTCCCCGCCGGCGGCAGCATCTGACCTGTGCTTTCCTTCCTCAGCCTCTCTGGGCCCTGACGCCCGCGCACAGCCATATTGTTTCCTGGGCGGAGGAGACGGCCAGGCGGGAACCCCCGAGCCCAGTACCTTGGGAGCCAGATAATTCTGTTGTCTTCATGTGTACACTCGGCGCAGCCTGAGATGGGGCCTGGCAGGAAGAGGGCTCGGGGCCTCTGCTCGCTCCCCTCCCCTGCAGCTCCTCTTCCGACGGCTGTGGTGCCTCTTCTTCACCTCTAACCAGGGGTCCTCAAACTCGGGTCCTTGGCCCCAGTCAGCCAGCACCTTTTTTTTTTTTATACATGAAGTTTCACTGGAACCAACCACATTTACTGACATACTGTTGCTGGTGGCTTTCCTGCTATGGTGACAGAGCAGAGTAGTTACAACAAAGACTGTGTGGCCCTCGAGGCCTAAAATATTTACTAAACGGCCCTTTGGAGAAAAAGCTGTGGGCCCCTGCCCTCCAGCCGTCCCATCTGGTGTTCCCAAAGTCTCCGTCTTGTCTGTCCATTTCTCTTTCACATCACGACACCAACTTTTTACCATGTTAATTGCCCCCAAATCTAAACTCCAGCCTTTCCCCTCAAAGTATAGCTATGCCTTACTAAGGACTTACTAAATTCAGCTTGTCTAAACTGAAATTCATTATCATTTTCCTCAAATCTGCATCTCCCCTGGATTGCCCTGTTTGGGTTAACGGCTCCGTTAACTTAGAACTCAAACCCTAGGTCACCTGTGCTGTGTCACTTGTCTTTCAACCTGACAGAGTCCTCCTCACAGGGCTGGGAAGTAGGGATTGAATGAATTAATGTGTGTAAATCCCTCGGCCCTGGACTGGCCCAGGACGGAGCTGCACCCTCTTTTGGATGGACAGATGGGGTTGTTAGTGTGGGGAGCAGATGCCAGGTCCCTTGCTCCCCAGTTCTTGGTGCCTAGTACTGAGGAATGGTTCCTGGTACGGAGTTGACAGAGTGAATGAGCAGAGCAGGCCAAGTGCTAAAGGTCTGTGGGAAGGCCTTGGAGGTAAGGTCAGTGCTTTGCTGAAGCATGGACCATTCCAGAGAAGGAACGGTCAGCCACTGAGAGTGGAGGAGACCCTGAGGTAACAAGATTTCTCCTTTTATGCTGATTCCCTGATTTTGTGTTAAGTGTGGGGTGTGTGTGTGGAATATTCATGTTTTTCTTGGAAAGGGGTGGAGAATTCCTGGAATTGGGAACCTTCCCCTTTTCTATCCTTGTAAGGCAATTTCCAGGAGTTGCCATGGTATTTGTAAACTGTCATGGTGCTGGTTTTTACTATATAAATAAGGGTAGGTCATTTAGGGACACGACCTCAGTGTGCACATGGTTAAAGGACCCTCTATTGAGGCCTTGACGGTATCTGTAATTCATGGTTTCTCTGTCTCTTTTTGGTTGGCCAGTCCTTGGAGATGCTCAGTTGTAGGGTCAATCTTTGGGGACCCTCTTGACATGTCACCTGCTCTTTCTTGGGAGCCCAGTCTTGTCAATTTGTTCTTCCTAGAAGACCAATCTTCTCTGGGGTCACCTACCTCTCAATGGACACCACTAGACAAAGCATCTGTTCCCTTCCTCCTTATTCTGACCTACCAGGGGGATGGATTGGTCAGTGGGTGGGTGGGCACATGGATGGATGGAAGGGTAAGTTGACGTGTGGGTGGGTGGAGGATGGGTGGATGAATGGATGGGACATGCACCAACAGCAACGGGAAGTTTTGTAAGGGTGGTGGGACGAGGACATTGCCTTGGGAAGTTCGTTACAGTAGCAGCATATAAACGGCTTAGAGGCAGAGCGGAGAGGAGGACCCACGGGAAGGCATTTCCAGATTCAGGGGTCGTGATGGCCTAGGCACTGTCCAGGATGACGGTAGTGGGAATGGACACAGGGAGTGAGCCAGGAGGACCCTGCTGGAGGGATGGACAGTGCACAGAACTCCCTCAGCTGGAGCAGAGGGACAAACCCCCCAAAGCAGGAGAGACTCAAGGAAGACGACAGCAGGGTTTGGGTTGGGAGCCTGGAGCTGCCATCAGCCGGAACGGGCCAGTCCAGGAGAGGCAGATTTGGGGAGATGATAAAGAGCGTATGTTCAGACACGTTCAATTTACTAAACAAGCTCTCAAAAAGATATCACATGCAGCAAAGTGATTTAAAGAACCTTACAAAAATGCTTGCAATGCATGGGAAGGAAGCTGGGGGCCTATCACGGGGCTGAATATCCCTGATATTCAGGGATACCTGGGGCTGTTGAGAAACAGGGTGAAGCTTGTAACATTGCCAGAAATGGGCCTAGATTCTCTCTTAGCTTTCCAGTAGCCAGACCATGGAGCAGAAGCTCCCATCCCCGGGGCTTGGGGAAAGGGCAGTAGCATGTATTAATGCCCGTGAAGCTCTCAGGCCTGGGCAGCAAAGAGGAAGGGCTCCACACACGTTCACTGTCCTTACTATTATCTTTGCCGTCTCACTTCTGTGCATGCGTTTTATTTTACAGGTGCACCGACTTCCTGATAGAGTGTGCAGACCCTTAGGAGCCGTGTTGTGTCACAGCACCACACTGCAGTGGGTGGAAGAGCTCAGGCTGGTGGGTGAGTGAGTTCCCGGTCTGCACCTCTAATGCTGGCAAGTGTCTGCACCTTGGGCCCTTCTGGCCTGGAAGTGACGTTCCTGCCGTGATAGGCCCCCAGCAACAGCTCCCTCCAGAGGAGGGTAGCTGGGAAAACTCCAGGGATATTCATTGCAAATGTACCCTTGTGTTGTGTGTATGTGTGTAGTGGGGTGTGTGTGTTTATAGCAGAGTGTGCGTAGTGGGGTGTGTGTGTATAGCAGAGTGTATGTGTGTGTAGTGGAGTGTGTGTAGAGGGGTGTGTGTGTAGTGGAGTGTGTGTGTATGTTTGTATAGTGGGTTATGTGTGTAGCAGAGTGTGTGTGTGGTGTGTGTGTGTAGCAGGGTGTATGTGTGTGTGTAGTGGGGTGTGTGTGTGGGGGGACTTTTAATGAGCCACTTCTACTTGGCCCGGCTTTGGTGTTCACTAAGGGGTAAAAGTAGCTGCGTCTCTACAGCTCTAAGATCCAGGAGGCACCTGCAGCCCTGTCCTCAGTCTGCTAAGGCCTGCTGTGGCTGACCTGATTGTCTGAATGTCATTTATAAGAGGAGAGCTTTGAATGGCAGAAGCTGTTAGGAGCAGATGAAGGCGGAGGGACCAGAGCAAGGGCCTTGGGGAACAGGGAAGAAAGGAGCTGGTGCCAGCCAGGGGATGGCTTCACCCTGCTGGGCCATGTCTCCTTTAAGAAAGATGACCACAGGATCGCAGGCTGGAATTGGACAGCTGGGAGTGAACTTGGAAGCCTCTGCTTAACTTCCTCAGTTTGGAGATGAGAGAAGAAGTCTTTGGTTAGTGGTAGAAGGGGGAGCTGAGCTCTGGGGTCTCTTCCTGCAGACCTTGGAGAAAGGGAGGTAGGGAAGAAGTAGTTCTGAAGCTCATGCCCTCCACTGTCCAGAGTTATCCGGACTACCTCTGTCCAGAAGAAAGGGAGGGGGGCGGGAGCGGGGCTCGGCTGTGCCCGGCAGCATTGTGGGGACTCTCCGAATAGTAGCTTGTGTATTCAATGCAAAATAATGCTTTGTGGTGAGTATTACTTGTCTTGTTTTCATTTTGTGACTGAGGAAACTGAGGCAGGAAAATGAAACTTGACCAAGACTAGACAGCTTGCAAATAATGAGGCCACAGTTTAAATCTAGCCTGACTCCAAAGCCAGCTGCTTTGAAGACCCCCCCCCAGGAGACATGCCCTTCTTAGGGTGACTGCAGCCCTGCGCAGGGTGGGGACAGCCCCAGGAGAGGAGTGATGAGGACCTGATTTGGGGAGGGGGGTGAGGGGCGAGGAGAGTAGCATTTGTTGAGTACCTACTGTGTACATAAATGGATTTAACATCCTATTTAATTTCCTCCAATGGCTAGAATTTTTCCATTTCACAGATGAGGAAACTGAGGCATTGAGATAGTATAGTCTAAAGTCACATGGCTGGTAGCTGGCAGAAACAGGACTTGCCTTCAGGAGCGTCTGATCCTACAGTCCTACATTTGCTCAGAGATGGAGGATGCCTGTGACTCCCCGTCATGAGACGGCAAGCGAGCCTCCACCCCAGCAGAGCCTCTGCCTACCGTGAGGTGCCAGAGGAGCACCTCACGGTGCTCGGTTCACTGTGTGGAGTTGCCGCTCCCATCTCTCTGGAGTGAGGCCCACTCACTCCTGACCTGAACTCATCCTTTATAAGAGCCAGGGATGGTTTGGCAGACTGGGACACTGAGTCCTCCCAGCGCTGAATCTGGGAGCTTCCCAGGAGTCTGAAAGACAAATTGGGGACATCCCTTGACCATCTATCCTTGGGGTAACTCCTGGGCGGAGGGTAGTGTGTAATTGGCCGGGTAGAAAAGGATGTGGATGTGAGTGTTAAAATATGGACTTGATGCCTTTGATGGGACCCTTCATGGTTTTGTCGCTGGGGCCCCATGGCCTGTGTCATAAGGCAGACACGGCCCTGCCAGCAGGCTGGGCACGTGGTGTGGTATAAAGGAGTCCTAGAGAAGGGCTCTGCTCAAGCAGCAGATCTGGGGACCAGATGAACCTCTTGGCCAACAGGTGCTCTGGTCCAGAACATAACTCATGGGTGCTCCAGGTTCCCAGGGGAGCTGGGAGAGACGTGGGGCCCTGGATGCCATGCAGTGAGGGGCACGCAGAGCCACACAGCCATGCACTAGTGCAGGGGCAGAGTGGGAGCCCATGCACCAAGGCCTGGACTCTCCCAGGGCCCCCGCAGTTCCGGGCTGATGCTCTGAGGTGAAGGGTGTCCAAGGCAGAGTACTGACGTGGTGCTTCAAGGCCAGGGGAGGTCCAAGAAGAAAGTCCAGCACCAGGGCTCTGGTGCCAAGAGGACACCACTGCCTGGGTGGCTGTGACCATGGCCCAGGCTCACCGACCGGGGTCACAGGGGTAGTTCTCTGTTGTCTGCTGTGACAGGGGCTGGTTGTTTCTTCAGGGCTGCTTTACTCAGGTAAGAGGCCATTTTCTTTGGGACTCCGTGGAATTGCCCCATGGCAATGGTGCTAGGCTACCGGTCTGTGCCAGGTGGCCAATGGAACATGACTTTGGTCATCTGATTTTTCTCTCACTTACTGTTTTTTGGCTAATGAAATGTGTGTCTGGCTTGCTAAGAGCAGAAAGCAGCATGGTCTTGTATGGACATTTTTTTTTTTAATATGGACATTTTTAACTGACGTTTCACTGGACACCTTCAGGTGTGAAAATGAAACAGAATTAACCTTCCTGCCCTGTTCACACATTCTAATTACTACCACATTCCCATATTTATGTACACTGCAGGGTCACCATCCCTAGAAGGTCTTAATCAAACAGTTGAAAAAGCACATTCTGCCTTAGGTCTGTCAACCAGCCAGTGTTTTCCTATCACACACAGTAATGACATGTACCATTATTACAGCAAACTTGACCTTTCCAAAGGAAGGCCCGATGAAATGTCACATCCAGTATTCTAAAATGGCTTTATAAAAACATATTCTCACAATGAGAGCAATCTTGGAAGAAACTGTTTCCCAAGAAAAGCCAGTCTGGTACCCTATAAAGTCAGGCTGGGTTTTGATTTCTTCTATCAGATTATGTTTTACTTTCCAAGGGGATTATAGATTACAAGCTAAAAGGAAAGCCTTTTCTTAGTTGAAAGAAAAGTAAAATATGCAAGATGTTTATATTTCCAACAACCAAAACACGCACACACTCACAAATGTATGCAAACTTTTAAACAAGGACTTCGGAACTGCCTGTTTTCTGGGCTGAGACTTTAGAGTAAAAACTAGATTGCAGGCCTGGTGCAGTGGCTCACGCCTATAATCCTAGTACTCTGGGAGGCCCAGGTGGGTGTATTGCCTGAGCTCACCGGTTCAAGACCAGCCTGAGCAAAAGTGAGACCCCATCTCTAAAGACAGCTGAGCATTGTGGAGGGCGCCTGTAGTCCCAGAAACTTGGTAGGCTGAGGCAAGAGAATCGCTTGGGCCCCTAGAACTTGAAGTTACTGTGAGCTCTGATGCCATAGCACTCTAATGAGAGCAACAAAGTGAGACTCTGTCTCAAGAAAAAAAAAATTAAATTGCATTAGCAGGGCGCAGTAGCCTAGCACTTTGTGAGGCTGAGGTGGGTGGATGGCTCAAGAGTTACAGACCAGCTTGAGGAAGAGCTAGACCCCGTCTCTACTAAAAATAGAAAAACTAGCCAGACACCGTGGTGGGCATCTGTAGTCCCAGTTGCTTGGGAGGCTGAGGCAGGAGAATTGCTTGAGCCCAAGAGTTTGAGGTTGCCGTGAGCTGTGATGACACCATGGTACTCTACCCAGGATGGTAGAGTAGGACTCTGTCTCCCCCACCCCAAATTAGATGGCGTCTGTCAGCCTTCAGCGGTGAGCAGGAGTGAAAGCTCCTGAAATCTCTCTGCTTCCTTGGAGCCTGCCCCTCTCCTGGAAAGAGACCGAGGTTTCTCCCGAGCCCGCCGCCCTCCCTGTTAGGGTCCATCTGCAGCTCTCCCTCGCCCACCTGCCCGAGGAGGGGCGCGCATTTCCCTCCTGGCAATTTGTGCTCCTGTGCAGGGGTGTCTGTCGGACTGTGGAGCGAGCAGGCTCTTTCCAAAGGGGTGACCTCATCAACGCGCAAAGCCAACCACACAGGTGGACCTTTGTGTAGCGCACAGGTGTTCACAGTGACCTTGATGCTCCATCTCTCTCAGTCCTCAGCGAATGCCGAGCCCTTGGGAACACTCAAGACTGGTTGACCCTGGAGTTGGATGACAACAAAACTGTGACCTCAACCTGCAGACCCCGCTGGATGGAGGCCAGGGATGTGTTTGTGTCTTATAACTGCAGCTCCTTCCTGTGGACTAGGGAGCTGCTTCCCAACGAATCCCACCCGTCCCCTTCCTATGGGATTCTGTGTCACGTGGCACCGCCCGAATTCCAGGAAGCACTCTCCTTCCATGGGGCTCCTCCCTGGGTTATTTTCTTCTCTTCAGCCCTCGGTAATGTGAACCCCAATCAGGAACCATGGTCTACTTCTTCAGAAACCTCTCCTGGCTTCCCAGGGGTTCACCCAGCTGGGGGTGGAATCCTACAAGCCCTGCCTCCCTGTCGGTGGGGCCAGCGGAGAAGGAGGTTCTGGGATAGGAGGAGGGACCCTGGCAGGGCACCTGCAGGGCAGGAAAGGAGCAGGCTGAGGGGGAAGGAGGCTCAGGATGAGCCCGACCAGGCACCTGCGGGGTCAGGTCTCTAAGCTGGGAAGTGCCAAGTGGGAAAGGTCCCCGCATGTAGTTGCAGTGAGGAGCCTCCCCCAAGGAAATACGAATTTCAGGAGAAACACCTGCTCTGTTGTACACCTGAGATTACACCAGGCACTGTCTACTCTCAGTCAGGAGAAAATCGGTGCCGTGAGTGCACTTGGCTGTGCCGTGAGTGCACTTGGCTGTGCATGTGCATCTTCCCACACCGCCTGGGACCTGTGAGGGCACCTGTTTTGTTTTGCATCCTGCTGAACGAGGAGTTTTACTTTCCGCTGGATCTTTATCGCCCCTGCAAAACGCCAAGTGCAACCTCAGGTACACAACGGAGCAGGTGTTTCTCCTGAGCTTTGTATTTCCTCGGGGGAGACTCCTCACTGTACCCCAGGGGCCTTACCCACTTGGCACTTTCCAGATTAGAGCCCTGACCCTGCAGGTGCCTGGGTAAGGCTCATCCTGAGCTTCCCTTCCCCCTGACCTGCTCCTTTCCTGCCCTGCAGGTCCCCTGCCAGGGTTCCTCCTCCTATCCCAGACCCTCCTTCTCCACTGGCTCCTTCCGTTCTGTGGCTGATATGCCAGATTCTCCCCACCTTGGCGAAGCTTCCCTTCTGCCTGACCAGCTAAGGCCACCCTGTCTCCACTGGCTCAGTTGCTGTGGTTCCCTGGAGTCAAGTTGTCCTCCTAGGGACAGACTGGCTGGTTGTGGTTAAACTTGCATCTGACCCTCGGGCTGCTGGACTTGGGTGAACTCAGGAAGGAATCGCTGCTCAGCGATGATGTCAAGTCCTAGCCACCCTGGCCTGCCCCGTCACCCCACTGCTCTAGGACCAGGGCCATCCTGCCCTGAAAGGTTGCTCAGACTCCCCACCAGCACAGGGCCACGTGGAACTCAGGCCTGTGGCAGATAATTGCTGAGTTAGTGAGGGTCCCCTGACGAGAAATAAGTCCCTGTAAGAGCATATCCACTAAAGAAAATACAGGGGAACCTGAGGAAGTTAGTGCAAAGGAGTGTAGGGGAGAAACTTAGGAATTAGGTCAAAGGGGAGATCTGCTGTCCTCTGCCAAGTGGCTAAGGAGCTGAGAGAGGCTGGGAGGCTCCGTCGATTTACTGAGCGAAGTTGGCCTTGGTTTTCACATCAGTGAAGTGGTGACAGTAGAGTGCCGGCCTCCAAGGTGCGTGCTGAGGGTTTGGTGGGACGGTGAGGCCGCTCATTCTGCAGCCTGGGCTGCTGGTGCTCTGTGAAGAAGGTGGCTGCTGTCTACACCCTTTTAGGTGTAATGGGGATCAGAGCTCTGCCTGGTGAGCTCACACTCCCCGGGGGTGGTTCTGAGAAACCACTCCCTCGCCTGCACCCTGCCCAGTCCCAGGTGTGCTGGGGGCTGCAGTGGGCACAGTCACAGGCTGGCTATCCCTTCCACAGCCTGAGATCTGTGCAGGTGACCTGATGACAGAATTTCCAACCCCGTAAAGTCTCAGGTGGCCTTCAAAGGCTGGAAGAGGTGCCCGTCTGGGTGATTTCCGTCTGGAGGCCAAAACTGAGAATCAGATACAGTTCCTCTCTCTGGATCAGCCATGCCATGTTGCTTAGGGTACAAAATTAGGGAAATACAGAAAAGTGAACACACACACACACTAACAAACACATATACATAATCACACACATAAACACACATATGCACCAGCACACTTAACACGTTCACATGAGCACAGGTATGATGCACGTACACACATCAGCCATAGCATCACTAGCCAGAGAATGACAGTCAATACTTTGCTTATTACAATCTGCGTTTTTAAACACACTTTTCCTCCTATAAATGAAACCTCCCATGGGTAATTTTTAATCTGTTTTGATAGTTGTTGTTTACCATTTTCACCCAAGCATGTTCCTGATCTTAAAGACATTTCATAAATGAACATTTTAATGACCGATTGTGTGATGATCTATTTGCTTCTCTTCCCTAATATTGACGTAGATTATTTCTAACTTTTCTTTATTACAAATGCTGCTTGATAGACCTTAAGAATATATTTGATATCAAATTCTGCTAATATATTATATTGAAAAACATTTTAACTAGATCTGATGTTACTAATAAGAAGGGAAAAATAAGACCTTTATGGTCTTTGCAGAGAAGACACCCACTGGCTGATGTCTGTCGCCGGTGGTGGTGCTCTGGGCTCTTTCCTTCTCAGGAGTTCCCACACGCAGGGAAGCAAACTCGACCGGGAGGCGGGAAGCGCTGTGCTGCCAGCGCCTGGAGAGGCCCTGGGGTTGCCGAGTTCATCCATGGCTGCTCTGTGAGATGAATGTGAGCGGGGCACACAGAAGACAACAGGAGCTCAGTTACTCTCACCACGTCGCAGAGCCAGCGAGCAGGGAGTGAGCTCGGACAGAGCCGCTCACGCACCCCTGGGACGACACGCACGCCGGAAGAACAGAAAATGAAGGGGTCGTGTCGATCCAATTGCCTTGCTTGATGAAGGGAGCTGAGAAGGAAACAAACACAAACTTATTTGTGATTTCGTTTATTAGACTTGGTAAAACCAAGGATGCGAGCGCCTCCTAGCTCTTAGGCATCTTGACTTTTTTAAATCAAATGATTCATTTGGTTATTAATTTATGGACAGATATTAATTTAGCCTCCACCAATGTCATGCTGAGAATATAATGGTGGGCAAAATAGGCTGCCCCTGTGGTCTCATGTACAGGGGACATTGAGCCATCTCACACACACACACACACACACACACACACACACACACACACACACACACGGGCACACACATGTGCACATGTGCACTTTAATTACAATGGAGATAACTGATTCAAAAGACAGAATTTCTTCTGAAGGGTCAGGGCAGAGTTCCCTGGGAAAGGAATAGGGACTGAAACCATGTAAGGAGTTTGTCAAACAAGAAGAAAGAGGCTACCTGGTAGCAGGGGGAGGGGGTGTTGGGCTTAAAGTCAGAAGACCATGACTGGGTCACACGCTGTACTGGAGGACCAATTCTGGCCACTGTCTGTTTTTATCAATAAAGTTTTATTGGAACACAGACACCCCCACAGGTCTGGTGGAGTTGAACAGTTTTATCATGGACCTTAAGGGCCACTGAGCCTAAAATGTTTCCTTGTATTGTGGTGGTCAGTGTGATGGTCAATTTTATGTGTTAACATGACTGGACCATGACTAACAGACATTATTCTGGGTGTTACTAGGTGAGATAAACGTTCAAGTCAGTAGACCGAGTAAAGTGGCCTTTGGTAATGTGGGTGGTCCTCAGCTACTCAGCCCAGGACCTGAATAGAACACAAGGCTGAGTCGGGATGCACATGCCCCCATGTGCCAGCTGGGACATTGGTCTTTTCTACCTTTGAAGTCAGATTGAAACCTTGGTTCTTCTTGGGACTTGAGCCTCCCAGCTTTGGAACTAGAGCTACACACTCGGCTCTCTCAGACTCAGCTTGCTGACTGCAGATCTGGGGGCTGCTCAGCCTCTAATTGGAATTCCTTAAAATCTCTCTCTACACACACACACATACACACACACTCTTGAGGTTCTGTGTCTGTGGAGAGCCCTGACTAATCTAATTAGAGCAGGCAGTGTATATAACCGACGGGACACACATATAGCTGCGTGACAGCTGATTTTTTACGGGAATTGGCTCATGAGGTGAAGGAGCCTGACAGGCCCCACAGTGGGCTCTCTGCCAGCTGGAGCGCCAGGGACACATGGTATGGCTCAGTCCCAGTGCAAAAGTGCAAAGGCCTGGGGACCTAGGGAGCTGAAGGTGTGACCCCGGCCTGAGAAGAACCCTGGAGCCTGAGGGCAGGAGAGGGTGGTGCCCGAGATTCAGAAGGGCAGAGTCCACCCTGAACCTGCCTCGTGCCCATCAGGCCCTCAGCTGACTAGGTGGTGCCACCCACGCTGTGTGAGAGCAGCTCTTCCTTACAGAGCAAATGTCAAAGTCGCCCCTGGGAGCACACACAGACTATCCCAAAACAACGCTTTACCAGCTATTGGGGTGCCCCTTAATCTGGTCTAAATGGTGCCTAAAATTAACCGTCACAATCAGTATTTTCCAACGGTGACTCATCAATCTCCACCTTCACAATTAGCTAACTTTCTGTGTCATTTTTTTCTTAAATTTCTTTTAAACTGACTTACTCATTTTCATAACACTTTGTGTTCAAAAGGGAACTTTGAACCCAAAGGCTGGACATGGTGATTCACACCTGTAACCCCAGCACTTTGGGAAGCCAAGGCGGAAGGATGGCTTCAGGCCAGGAGTTCAATACCAACCTGAGTAACAAAAGAAGACCCCATCTCTATAAAAAATAAGAAACTTAAATAAAAATTGTTTTTTTTTAAATAGGAAACTTACCAGGACATGGTGGCATGTACCTGTAGTCCCAGATGCTTGGGAGGCTGAGGTAGGAGGATCATTTGAGCTCAGGGATTTGAGGCTACCGTGAGCTATGATAACTTCATGGCTCTCTGGCCTGGGCAAGAGAGAGAGATTCTGTATCAAAAATAATTAAAGAAAGGGAACGTAGTATAACTGCTTAAAATTGAAAGCTGCTCTCCTTTACCATGAATAAAAGCCAAATAGTGTTGCCACCCTCGGGGTCGGCTCCGTGACCTGCTGGTCTCAGCTGTGGAGGGCTGGCTGCTTTCTTTGCTGAGCAGTGAGATAAGCCAGTGTTGGCAGCACAGAGAGGGGCAAAGGCTATAAAGTTCTCACTGTGTGATTTATGGTTCCATGTCTTGCACTCGCCCCACACTTGCAGAAACAGTGGCTGAGCCGCAGGGTCAGCCCTGCCCCTGTCCCTGTGCGCTGACCTATAGCCTCTGCTTCCCTTAATGACAGAGGTCAGGAGAAGGCCAGGGAGTGGTTCTCAGGCTTTTTCTTTGCTGGATACCACTAGGGAATTTGGTGGAAATGCAGCTTCTGGGACTCCCATCCCCAGAGCTTCTGAACTGGGGAGCAGTTGAGGAGACGACATATTCACAGGTGGCTGGGGCCTGTGCTCAGAGTCACAGCAGCGGGCCTTGATGCCGAAGGCCTGATTCAAGCACAGTCTTTCCAGATGAAGAAACTTCCAGCAAGCTGGCCTCCCAAGACAACGTGCCAGTGAGGTTTAAAGAAGAAGTACACGCGCTGAGAATGTGCATGCGATTCATCTGCTTAGAAGGGTAACCTGGGTCTGAGCTGCCTTACTGCCAAATTTCTAGAGAAGCTGGATATTCACTTAGAACAAATAAGAGTTCATGAAAATATAAAATGCACTTAATATTAATTCTAGGTAAGAGGGTTTGTGCCAGCTGCCTTCTGGGACACCAACTAAATCCAGACGATGGGAACTGTGAAGTCCCTGCTCCCCAGGGGTCTTGACCAGTGAGCTTCACAATGGCTCCAAGGAGATACTGCTCAAGTCGCACCCCTGGGACCTGTGAATATTACCCTATGTGGTGACACACAGGATCCAGTGAAGATAGAGAGACTAAGAAACTGACATGTCCCCTGAAAGGACCCAGGATATGGCTCTCTGCACACGGCATAAAGAAGGGTCGGGTAGGCTTGGCACTCGTAGCATAGTGGTTACAGCGCCAGCCACATACAACAAGGGTGGCGGGTTTGAACCCAGCCCAGGCCAGCTAAACAATGACAACTGCAACCAAAAATAGCTGGGCATTATGGTGGGCGCCTGTAGTCCCAGCTACTTGGGAGGCTGAGGCAAGAGAATTGCTTAAGCCCAAGAGTTTGAGGCTGCTGTGAGCCGTGATGCCACGGCACTCTACCAGGGGTGATAAAGTGAGACTCTGTCTCAAAAAAACGAAGGGTCGAGTAGACCAAATGACTCGCCACTCGTGCAGTGTTGACACACACTCTCTAATGGCTTTGCCGCTGAGAGGTGCTGTCCCGAGCTGTCTCCTGGGCAGGGGTGACTCAGCAGGCAGAGCTGCAGACTTGCCTCTGTGGTTTCCTCATGGCTGGCCAGACATAGGCGACTTTCCTCTGCCCCAGAATGCACAGGCTCATGGGGGCACCTTTCTTACCTGACCCTGAGAGGCACTTGACCCTAAGGGGCCAGAAGAGGTGGCAGCAGCACTTTTGGGGGACGTGTGCAGCAGCACTGCCCCTGTATACACAGGTGAGCCAGGTACACAGCCTTCAGCTTTTTAAATCTCAATTTTGTAAGTATAAAAATAAAGTATGATTCATTTTAATAATATATTTTACTGAACTCAGTACATCCAAATACAGTAGACCCTCTTTAAGTTGACCGCCCAGGGGACGGTCACAAACTGGTCACCAGGCAGAGGTGGTCAACGTAAGGAATGAGGCCTGCTGTACCCACACACCCAAATGGTGCATGTTAGTCTGTGAAAATTAGGTCGACTGAGGAGGTGGTCAGTGTTGGGGGGTCGCCTGTGGGTCCACATGTACCCTATGTAAGAATTATTAGGGAACTCTTGTACATTCTTTTCTCTGTGTTTGAAATGTGGTGTGATATCATGCTTGCCGTGAGTGTCGTCTACACGGCCGCATTCCCAGTGCTCTTTGACCGCATGGCCAGTGGCTCCTGTGCTGGCCAGTGCAAGCTGAGCGCTCGGGGAGCTGTGGTTGGTTCCCAGGGCCTGCTTTGCTCTCTCTTGCCTCCCTTGGCAGTGATATTTGATTTGTGTGGTGTGATCCCTCACGAATGTGGTTGTGGTTTGGGGCTTTGCCCGTCCACGGGCCCGTGGAGGCCGGGTGCTCATGAGAAGTAACAGCCTGACTGACACGGCAAGGCAGACCCTCAGTTAGAATGATGGCCATGGTCCAGAGAGCTGAGAAACTTTTCCATCCTGAGGAAATGCCCAAGGGCTGCAGGAATGGATCTGGGTTGAGGTCTTGAGCTCTTAAATCGTGGACTCTTCTAGAACAAAATCTCTCCATGTTGCATCAGTTGGTGAAGCACTGGACATTACAGACCTGAAGTATCTTTAGGGAGAGGATGGGAGGAGAAATAATTTTACTCATTTTGAATGAAAAGTTAATTGCTTTTTGGAAAGTTGTTTTCAGCCAGACGAGGACCACACAGAGGAAAAAAAAAAAAACATTGCCCTTGGATGGGAGTTTAGCCAACAGTGACAATAGCCGTCTGCTTTTCTGAGCCTGATGGACATTGAGGGCAACCCTAGGCAGAGCCATTGTTTACACTGACAGCTTAACAGCAGGTTTGAAGGAAGGAGAGGCTGTGATGGCAGTGGGAAGCTACGAGCACTTAATCCGTCACAGAAACTTGGAGGGAATCAGGCGCCACAGAGGCCAGACCGACCAAACCCTTGATTATTGGGCAGTTCCCTGTCTCAGGCCGCCCTCGTCTGAACTCATTAGATGCCAGCACGGCACACGAGCCCGGGCAGGGAACCGCCAGGCTGGGAGGGCCCACTGGAGGCTGAGGTGGCAGCAAACCCCCGGAGATCGGGGAAATATGATGGATATTCACCTGTCCACACTGTCTGTCTCATTTATTCAAATTAACTAGTGCCCAGAGCTGGAAAGAAATGGATCTGGACTCAGACAAAGATGAATTGCAGAGAAAATGGAAATTACAACTCAGAAAACTAATATGATCAGGCCACTGGGATTTTATTAGCTAATCATGGTGATGATATTGGACTTTGGAAAATATTGCTTTGATTGAATTTTTGCCTTGTATCCATAAGGACTTGTCAGGACGCATGTTTAGTGGTGCGGGGAGGGAGGCACGTAGGCTGTACTGAGCTGCTCGATGCCTTTTCCTTTCTCTAATCTTTTCGTTTTGTTGCTCAAGTAGAATAGATTTCTTGAAGTTGACAATGCTTAAAGCCGTCACATCAGACCTGCAGTGAGAGCCACCATACAAGACAAAAGCCAAGCATTATCCAAACTTCCCAGGACCTAACCAGCTTGTTGCAGGTACTGGGGTGCTTTTTGGAACTTGGGCAGTGAGTGTCAGCCTGTGGCTGGAAGCAGCGGGATCCTCAGAGTGGGTCACTGTCGTGCCGGCCCAGCAGCCTTCTCTGGCGAGCTCGCTGAACTGCAGATCCTCAGGTCTCCCCCACACCTACCTTGGCCTCGGTCATGCACCATGAACTGACTACCCCGCCTCACCCCTGCACATGGGAACTGCTCCTAACCCCACTTAGTACACACTCCCAAACCTGCCTGGTCTGACTGCATCCTTCTGGTTTTAACTGGAGAGTATCAAACAACCTCTGACAGCTTCTCTTTTACCCGAGACCCCCCAGCACAAGAAGCACCTTTTGTTTTTTGTCTAGGGCTGTCCCAGCAGGTGGATCTACTGTCCAGCTAGTAACGAGGAGTGTGGGGAGCAGTACCCAGGGCCAACCCTGAACCTTTAGGAAGGAAGCCAGTGGATGTGCCTTTCACCTGGCTCCCTTGGGGGAACAGTCCAAGGGTCCCAGGCAGGATAGAGACCCTCATTTCCTTAGTGAGTATCTTTGCATAGCCTTAGGCTGGCTTTCCCGCCTTTCCCTACTCTGGGGTCACCCCCCTGAAATCGCAGGTGCTCACGAGAACTTTCCTTAATGGTGGTTACAGGGGATCAGGGCAAGGGGAGGCCAAGCCCAGCACCTGCCAAGTCCCAAGTCTCACCGGGGACATGGAAAAAAACATGATTCCAAGATGCCAGGTGCTGTGCCAAGTTCCTCGTATGCGTTATCTTATTCATAAAGAGGTGGCCAACATCTCATGTGAAAAATATTCTGTACAATTTTGGTAATGAATATTTTGTAAATAAAGGCACATTTAGCAACAATTTCCCATATTCCCCAAGGGATGGTGACTTTTTGGGCAACTGGTGGGACACCCTGTATTTCATCCTCATTTTACAGATTGAGAGGCTGAATCACAGGTGAGGGGACTTGCCCAGCCGCATTACAGGGCTCATTTGGAAAACTGAAGTCTTGCAAGTGGGAATTCGGTTTGGCCACACAAAATACTGCTCCTAAAATTAATTAATCATTTTAAAAGAAATGAGTTGGTTTTGTGCTATGCGACAGTCTGAGTGTGTTTTCTTGGAATGCTGAGCAGGCGTCTGAGATTCAGCCTTCTGTCTGGAGGGAGCAAGGATCAGGAAAGGGTCTGCATTAGTACGAGGGAGGAGCTGGCCCATTCAGTGCCCTTGGTCTTGTCGTTTTTCAGGATAATTGGAAATGGATTGAAACTCACAGAGCCCAGACTCCCCGCAGGACGTGTGCGGCACATTAAAGTCCCCCTTGCATTCTTTCCGTGTAATTTGATAATGCTGATAAAATCATTTATCATGCCGTGAGCCTCTCTGACTATCTTATTAGAGAATGTAACTGGAGGCTCTGAATTTGGCTGATCTTGACATGCTTTAATTAGAGCTTAAAAAATATGGGCACAGGCTTCTGCTACAAGTTAGAGATTTGAGTTTGAGTTTAACTCCTCTCTCCCCTTACCCTCTTGACGCATCCAGGAAATACGAAAAAATGGAAAAATTCTGCATCTTGGCCGGAAAACAGAAAGGCTCTTATCACTAGGCTGAAGTGACGAGGGGCTTCTGAAGATTGCAGGTGTGAGATGTTTGTAAGCCAGCAGCAGATTTCCCGTCAGACACCCCCAAACCCTGGAAACTTGGGGTCCACTTTAAAGCCTACGGCTACACTGTAGCGTTTATCAAAGCTTGTCCCCAGGACTGCTGTGGTGCCATCATCTGATTATAATCATTACAACTAGGACTTGGCTATATGGCATTTCCTGCCAGACTCCTTGGAGGGGGCGCTTCAGAGTCTGTGCCCAAGACCCGTCACGCGCTCCTTCTCTCAGACCACCTTCCCTTGAGCTGATCCTTTGTACTCACACAAGCCAGAAAAATCCATCTGAAAGCAAATCTCATTTAGTGCACAAGGGAGACTCAGAGTTGAAGAGAAGCAGGAAGAAGGGAAAAGCCCCCTGTCCCCGTCCCCTTCAGCGATGACGTGTCCCTGAATGAGCTGGGGCAGGTTTCGTTGCTGGCTGTTCTGCTTTTTCGGTCTGTCATTCCCAGGTAGTTAAAAGTCTCCAAATCACTTCTAGTCCCAATATCAGTCTCACTGTAATAGTTAAAAAATTCTAAGAGGTGTCATGTTAAAACTCTGAAAGGTGTCCATCCAGTTCAGAGCTTCTTCCCTCTCTCCCGCCCCAGCTTTGGGATTCTGAGCCAGAGAGAAGGGAGCAGCCAGTGACGAGCCTGCCTCACCTCCAGTGAGGCCTGGGCTGGCCAGCAGCACTGTCCCTTAGGGATCGGGTTTTGGTCAATGCCTTTGGAAGCTTTAGGGCCCTGCCTCTCCTCTTGGTGTTAGGACCCAGTCACCATGCATTCCTTGTTAAAACCCAGCACTGCCACTTTTAACCCTCGGATAAACTCAGCATGTCCCCACAGGGCTTAGCACACTGGCCTTTCCCAAGCCCTCTAGCCACGCTCTCTCCATCACCCTGTTCCTGCCTGAACCAAGCCTTTCACTGGCTGTGGCCCCTGCTGGGAACATTTCCTGTGCCCCCTCACCCAACTTGGCCACGTCCCACTCATCTTCCAGGCCTCTGTTAAATGTCCTACCTTGATGACAGTGTCCACCCGGCCAAATGGGCTCCTGTGTGTCCCCAGGACCCCATATTCCATATCGCGCTCCTATCATAACCATGTCTCCATCCCATGCAGAACTAGTGGATCTGTGCAGGCCCCTGCCGGCTCATAATCACAACAGACACTGGGAGACAGAAGTGGACAGAATAAAGGAAAGGCAGTTGAGATTCGGCAGCGCCGAGCAGCCCGGCCGGGACAGCAAGCTGCCATTGCAATCTCCACCCCCCTAGGCCTATGTCTAGCGGCCAGATGCCTGGATGGCACCGGCAGTTGGTTCTGGCAGGTTTGGATTTACTGGTGTGTCCTCCCAAAAGTTAGGGAGCTCTTGGGACTGATCTTAGGTCTTGTTATTTTAGTAGAGGTACCACTTAGGGTAGGGCCTAGGTTCTCTAAAGATTTGCTGAAAGAATGGGTGGATAAATAGATGGGTCAAAAGAGGAAGGAAGGAAAGAATGAATGAGTGAAGGGATGGATGGATTAAAGGATGATTATATGTAAATGGAAATCTCATTTGGGAACATTCGACCTATTTTTCTGGGTTTGGACTCAAGTCCTGCTTTGGATCGAAGTTTTTTGTTTTTAATAATCTGCGTTTGAGGTCAGTTTCTTCTGTATTAACCCTTAATCCAAATGTGAAGTTCCTCTTGATCTCCCTTAATCCTCTGGTCATCTGTTCACCCACACGTTACTGCTGAGATCTGCACTAACACTCCCGTCATTAACCGGAGGAGCCGAGAGCCAACCATCCGGGAAGCTGAGGTCTGGCTTTGCCTCTAGACTAAAATCCAGGGAAGAGTGACCCACTTTGCCTTGTGAATCATCAACAGAGAAATATTCTTGTTTAGAAATAGTTTCTGAAAAAGTGACTCTCATGGTCCTAGAGCAAATTTTGTTTTCCATTTTGCTATTGTGAAAAAAGCATAATGTCCTGTCTTTCTCCTTGGCAGCTTATTAACTCGACTTTTCAGTACATTTTCCCAGTGTGTGTGTGTGTGTATATGTGTGTGTATGTCCCATCTATCAATCTGCACACCGCTTACTGTCACCTTTGTATACAGAATCTTTTTTTTTTGTCTGCTCACAACATTCACACACACACATAACAGTTCTCTAAATACGGAGAACTGTATTTAAAAGTATGAAGTGTGGGAATGGAGCTTGCCACCCACGAACCTGGCATTTTCAGTTGTGAATGATGGCATTCTACTGATCAGCCCATTCTGGTTCCTTTAGCTCTTCTATGAGTTTTTACTTTCAGGTCGTGTTCAGGCTTCTGTGCTCTGGAAGAGTGTAGAGAGTCGTCTGATGCCCCGTTAAGCTGGGTCTGATCCTGGATGGCAGGACCCCACTCCGACAGCAACAGCCTGCCACAGCCGCCAGCGCCTCCGCCGCACGGTGTGTGATGTATGGCTGTGCCAAGGCTTGTTATGTCATGCCCCTTGATAACTCTGTGTAATTAATTTGATGCCATCTGATGCGGCAGCAGGTTAGACATTTAAGAAATAAAAAGTTGTCCATGCCCCATGGAGCACATCTGCTTAATGGCATAATTCAGCTTAATTTTCAACAATTCCAGGAAGTGCTCGTGGCGCTGTTCCCGGTGCTCCTGCCTGACGTCCTCCCATGGCCTCACAGGAGGCTCTGCAGAACCACTCGGTCCGGCAGCCTGGAGTTCCTTCACAGAAAGCCTACAGAGCACGGCAAAACTAGGACACAGAGCCTCTTTCTCCCTGTCCCCAACGTCCTCAACGTTCAGGTCAGTATCACAAGGACCCAAGGAGAAGCACCAGCAGGACAGCCTGAGGCACCTGCGATGCATCTCATTACTGATGACGTTAACCGTTAACCAGATCACTCAGTTCTGGGAACACCTGCCAGGCTCTCCCCTGTTGCCATTGTCCCTTTGTCTTTAATAATATCTGTGCAGTGACAAGATAACAAGATTTTTCAAGATTGTTCAAAACCCCGTTTTCTTATCATCCTTTTTACCTACTTTTATTATCATTCATCAGTGATTCTTGCCTATAATTATTACTGTGTTGTTGCAAAATGACAATTTTCTATTTCTTTCTCTTGTTCCTTCAACATTTGTTAATTGGAGCTCTATTGCAAGAAAGAGTTTAGTTATTTATTCAATTATTTCTTTATTTCAGCATGAACTATTGGATTTTTGTTTTATCCTGTGGGTTGTAAAATATTCACATTATTGACTTTTTTGCTCAGATTTTTCCAGATCTGTCTATTGCCAATGACTTCAAGATGGCTACACTGTTTTTGTTGTTATTTGTTTTTTAAAAAGTTCAATCATTTTTTTCAGCAGTCACATGAAGCATATTTTTTTTTTCTTTTGCAGTTTTTGGCCGGGGCTGGGTTTGAACCCACCACCTCCGGTATATGGGGCTGGTGCCCTACTCCTTTGAGCCACAGGTGCCGCCCACATGAAGCACATTTTAAAATCCCCAAACCTATGACTGTAAATTAAGATGAGGCACTATGGCACTTTTCTTGAAGTTTAAACTAAGTCAGATAACAATGTTCCTTAATATAAAATGTCTTATTAGGTATTTGCTTTTTCATAGCTGAGAGGATTTTATGTGATTGCCCCACTTTGAGAAAAATTGAAGCCAAAATATTATTTGTGTTATGTGAATTCCCAGGACCCAGTGCAGTGCCCTAAACACGGGGAGGCCCAGCACAGGTGCAGGGCGAGGCTGAAGGATCAGGTGAGGAAGTTGGCGAGTGAGTGTGTGCGGGTGGGAGGGAGCTCGCCTGGGTGTGGGGAGGCGCCTGGGTCAGGGAATCTGATTCGAGAGGGCAGCTTCTGGCTCGTCAGTAAGCATGCTGGGTGGGGTCTTGTTCAAGGGCAAATCGCCATTCAGCAGGTCTGTTCTGTTGGACTACACTTATTACTGTGGCAGGATGTCCCAGCTGAGGTCTGCATACATCTGCTGTCTGCTAACTAGGTAATTTGCTCTGAGTTACTGGCTCACTTTCAACCTTAGTCTTGTGACCTATAGAATGGGGAAACCATAACAGTGCCTTCCTCCAAAGATTGTCACCAGGAAAAAAAAAAGAAAGATAGTGTGCATTTCTGGTGTTTAGTAAGAGCTGGTGGACACCCAGATATTGATACTTCTTAGCAACAATGAGCAATAGTTGTTTCTTTACCATTTGCTTTTCTAAACACCGCCCTGAAGAGGCCTTGCTCTTCTTTCCCATACTTCCCATGTCCTGGGATTCTGGGCCTCGCCAACAAGTCCCTAGAGGCAGCTGGTAGGCAGGGAACCTGTCTGAGCACTGGGATCCCCGACTTCCCGGGTGAGCCCCTGCCTGGAACCATTGTCACAAGTCTGGGTGCTGACGGACAGGAAGGTGATGGGCCTCAGAGGACAGGTGGAGATTGGCTCAGTAGGAAGGGCATGGGGTTAGGTCAGCTTGGAAAGGAAAACACACTTGTGTCAGCCCCTTTCCTTGGTGGCTTGAGGGACAGCCTGGAAAACAAGCCTGGGAAGTCCCTGAGGTTGCAAAGCACCTGTTGTCCTCTGCTCCGCTCTGGGCCACCAGGCAGGGCAGCAGTGGGTGGCAGTGTTGTTCTTGCCAGTCACTGTCAGTCTGTCCGTCTGATACATTGATCTTCAGCAAGGCAGAGGCAGTGTGGGCAGTGCAGGGACACAGGCCTGCAGGTCACACAAGGTGGACTCACTTACTGCCTCCATCACAAACTTTCTGAGTGGCCTTGGGTAAATTATGACTTGTGTCATTTACTCAGAGCCCCCGTTTTCTCATGTATAAAGTGAGAAGAATGTTATCCTACATAATCATGAAGAATACAGTGACACGGGGCACAGTGCCTGGGGCACAGAACCCAAGGAATGATACAGTGACTTGGGGCACAGTGCCTGGGATGGCACAGAACCCGAGGAATGATACAGTGACATGGGGCACAGAACCTGAGAGATGATAGTGCGTGCAGGCACCCGCCACCGCGTCTGCGCGCGCATACATTACCCATGCGTTTCTGTGTATTAAGCATGCACACGTGTGCAGTGTCTAATGCATACATGTGCACAAACATCCCTGCAGCCGATACACACCCTGAACCACAGATTCAACAAGAATTTATGAAGGAAACATGGCAGAGGAAACAAACATTCATTAAAATCTGATCATTTCTTGTTTCTGCTTAATGCTGTTTTCCTGAACCATCTGGGAACAATTTATTGAAACCATAATTGTGCATTAAATATTGCGATTTGTTCCAGACTCCGTCTATGAAATGAACAATATGGAGATTTATCGTGCAGTCAGCACGTGGGGCAGCCCCGCCCGCCTTCCTGGTCCCACAGCTCCTTCCCCAGCACATCCCTCGGGAGAAAACAGGCAGCAGAGAATCTCTGCGCCCAGAGCCAGGAAGGGGCGTTGGGATGAGGTCTGCTGAGAAGGGCCTCTTGCTGGGATTGGGGCTGAGGGTCCCGGGGACCCTGGAGAACGCTGGGCTCCCTCCAGATGAAGAATGAGGACGTGCAATGCCTGGACCTGCCAGAGGAGCCCCTTTCTCTGTGCAGCCCCAGCTGTGGGCGAAGTGAAGGTGAAGGTGGGGCAGAGAAGGGGCCTCTCCCGGCTTTGTGGCTTCTGGCCCCGAGCAATGGCTGTGGGCCTTATGCCTGGGGTTCCTTGGGGAGAACTGTTTTCTCAGCCCCAGAAGCAGACTCCAATGGGGAACAGAAGGAAAGCTGTCGATGCTGGAAATCTCTCCTTGGGGCGAAGGGAGCCCAGAGAAGGGCAGTGACACTTGCTGAGCATATGCTGTGTGCTGGGCCCTGAAGTGACACTGTCACATGGTTTGACACCACCTGTGGCTGCCAGGGCTGTGAGGATCCGAGGAACTTGCTCTAGTTTCCATGGCTGGCAAGTCCAGGGACAGGATCCCACCGCTGGGCGGGGTCCAGGGTGGGGAGTGGCAGCTGGGGACCTCCCCCTCTTCACTGCCATCCCCCGCCTGCCTTTGTATGCCTGGGCTTACTTGTGCCTTTGTCCCCTTTGTGGGGGTTCCCCCTTCTCTGTCAGGGGCTCCTCCCCAGGAGCAGGTTTGATTCCTCCCCCATTAAACCTGGCTCAATGCCCAGCACAGGGGTGAAGGACAGAATAAGGGACAGACGGACGCATGCAGCACTTGCACCCCACCCCTGGGGACAGACGGACACGTGCAGCCCTCGCACCCAACCCCTACACCGCCTCTGTGAGTCAGTTGCCCTAGCCGATGCCCACTACTTAAACGGCATTGACACTCTGCATGGGTTTTCTTTCCTTTCGTCTTTGCTTTTTTTCCTTTTCTTTCCCACACCCCATTTGTGATGGTGCCAACTTTCAATGTCATCAGCAATAAAAGGCAACAGGCACCTGGGGTGGGCATTTGTCCGGGTCCTGGTGCAACACGGGGCCTGGTTGTCCTGTGTGACCCTTGGCCCGTGAGCACCAGGTATGGACAAATCTGCACGTAGTTCCTGTGACTTTGCACCCAGAGGGCGTTTGCCAAGAGGAGCTCCAGCCTGTTTCTCTCTGAGTCATTTCTGTGGAGTCCCCAGCCCTGGAGGAAGCGGATGTGAGGGTCCATCCACCAGGTGGGCTAAGGGCAGCACCTGCCGCTCATTGCCAAGGTCTGGGGGAGACTGAAGGGCTTGGAGCTGGGGGGAAACAAAGCCTGGGAGGCTGCAGCAGCTGGTGTGCGGGGGGGAGCAGGACGGGCCGCCCCTGCAGCATCCTGGCTCCCTTTGCCAGGGCCCAGCGTGGGGATGACCTGCTGAGGGGTCCTGGGGGATTTCCCCCTGCTGGGCCTTGGCAGGCCCCCTCCAGCTCTGTGCTGGAGCCCCCTCTCCTCCCTACCCCTGCCTGGAGGCACCATCTCTGAGCTGGTAGAATCTCAGATGGACAGAGATGGGCGGAGGCCTGGAGGGTGTGGGGACGTTTCTACCCCACTGAGCCTTAGACACTGGGGCTGTCTTGACCAAGTCTCTAGCACCGTCTCAATAGCCTTCTGGGACTGCTCACAGTGCACTGTACCCGTGTCAGGAACCATACCCTTCAGATTAAACTGGGTACAGACTGCATGAGTTAAACAGGAAGAGCAGAGTGTCTCAACTGTGTTAAGTAAAGATATTAAACGGGAGTTCACAAGGATATAAACACATAGCTGTATGTATGCGCGCGCCCGCGTGCGTGAGAGTGTGTGTGTGCGTGGTGTGTGTGTACTTGTGCATAGAAAACACTCTAGAATATAATACATCATAAAGGTCAAAGTTATTATACTAAGTAACGGTCTTTTCCCCTTTGTTTCACATTTCTGGTATTTTTCTAAGATAAAAAGAAGCAAATTTTATGGTCAAAACAAAGTATTAGGAAGAGGATATTAAATTGAGAACCATGATACGTCTGGATAGATCATTTTTTGAAGGTGGCAGTGAGGCGAGGCCGGCTCGTTGGAGCTCCTTGAACGTCTCCAGTGCTGCCCTCCCCACTGACTGTGTGACCTTTTATTTCCCAGTGCCTCAGTTTTCCTAATTGAAAAAGAGAAATCATAAGAGTCTCTACCGACAGTGCTGTTTTAATAGCTTAAATGTCAGCTTTTAAATTTAAGAAATGCACCATTACACATTCAACATTATCTGTTCATTCACATGTTAATAATTCATTAGGTTTCAAGTATTAAATTTCAAACAGTTGACACAGCACATTGAAACATCCGGTGGAACATTCATGGAGGAGAATGGGACAGAGAGTGGGCACATCTTCAAAGATTTTTGCCCCCCAGAATGAGCAGGGTGTGACAGTGTGGAGTCAGGTGCTTCCCTGAGATGACAGACTTCGAACTCAGAAAGTGCTGCCAGCTGTGAATTCTTTGCCCGGCCTGGGCAGGGAGGCTGCAGGGCACAGCAGGCTGACCAGAGTCATTCAAAGCTGCCAGGCTAGCTGGCCTGACCTGACTCACGTCCCCGGGGCACTGTCCCGTGAAGCCACAGGAGCTGCAGGCCAGCCCCACCCACAGACCATCACGAGGTGCCCCTTTCCAGGAAAGGTCCCCAAAAGTCGGTTTGCAGGAGGCAGGTCACTTACTAGGACATAGAGCAGGAGTGTGGGGCGCAGGCACGGCCCTGCTGGAAGATGCAGCTTTATTTAGTGCACCGTGTCCCACAGGGACGCCTCTGTGTCTGCTCAGACTCAGGCTGCAGAGGGTGCGCGGGGGCACTCTCTCCTTCTTCAAGGATTGAAAGGTCATATCAATGTGGTCTGGGGTGGGAGAGCAGACTGCAGCCCCTGCCCCCTACACCATCCCCCAGGAGAGTACCCCGGGTTATGTTGGCAGCTCAAAAACAGGCGCTCTGGCCAAGGCTCATGTCCACCTTCTGGGCAACAGAAGCTCCACTGCCAGGCCCGTGTGATGCCCCGAGCAGGAGAGGGGCAGAGGGTTTAAAAAGATACAAAAACAAATAAATGATGACGCTGAAAAAGATAATACATGAAAGTAAATTCCCTTCTCCTCCAGAACTGTGAGAGAATGAAGTTTGGTGGTTTTAAGCTGTCCAGCATGTGGTACTTCGTACGGCAGCCCAGCACACTAATATTAGTATATTGGACTTTCCTCACAGTTTTGTGTCACCTCCTGATTTCATTCATTTGATAGAATCCCCCGTTGCTTCCTCTGGATGCATCTTGGCTGGTCAGTGTTGGGGGCAGTTCTCCTGGGCAGGCTGGGCCCACTGGATTGGTGCAGGGCGGTCACCCTGGCCAGTGGCACCAAGGGCCAGGCTTTGCCTGCTGCTCTCCACTGGTGAAGCGAGGCCTCTCGTGATTGTCATCAGTTACCTTCCTGGAAATGACACCTGAAGGCCATGTTGGCCAGGGGACTGGGCATGCTGAGGTTATAATGTCCTTTGGCAATGTTCCCACTCTGCATGGCACTGCAGAACTCCCAGTGCCGGACGGGGAAGAACACGCTAACATTTGTAATGGTAAATGTTTCCTTATGCAGCGTGGTGTTTGACAGAAAGCTCTGTTAGTGCAGAGACTCCTGCGATGTTGACCAAACCAGGGCATGAGCAGGCTTCACGTGGGAGGGTTACGCTGTGTCTGAACGATACTATCGCACTGCAGAGGCCGAGTGGAAGGGCAGGACTGAGAGAGAAGCTCATACTGCACAGACCTGTCTCTTCACTTGGAAAGTACCGCAGACCTTGGTCATCTCCAGGTCCGGTCACGGGGATATCATATAGCCTTAAAGTGAAAACACAGTCTTCCTAGGTCCTCTTTAACATGGAGCTTCTGAGGTCAGAGGAGCTTGGGAAAGAGCACGTTATATTCTTCTGGAGATTCATAATTCACACTGTGGTATTAAAAACCACCACAATCACTGCAGCAAATAAACCTATTTGAACTGCGTTTAATGGGTGATTTATAAGCTTGTTCGAGCACAGGGCTCTCTATTACTTAATACTTACTACGGTGTGAAAGGCTACTCCTTGGGAAATGCAGGGGCATGGCTTTCTCAGGATCAGGTCCGTTCTGTTTCCAGAGACGTCCCTGTGCTGGGGCAGCTCAGCTGCAGGTGGCCTTGGTCACTGTGGGCCACATGTGAGGGTGCCAGACAATGCTCTTTTGGAACTCTTGTCAATGCAGACAGGCTAAATGAGCCAGAGGCCATGTAATTCCCCAAGTAGAGCATTCTATCAAAAAACAAAATATAAATGACATGACACACAGTTCAAGTCGATAGTAAAATCCTGAAAATTGGAAATTTTATTGCAAAAGAATCCAATAGCAGTATCTGCTGACTCTCACCAAAGGCATAAAAGGCAGGTGGCATTGGAGAACCCCCCAACCTCACACCCTGGATGGAAACTCTCCCCTGCGTCTCCTCAGCAGGTGTCTGAAACCTCCATCCTCACTCCTCTGTATCCGCTCAGACTTCATCCTCGCATGGAGCTGCTGCCTGTTCAGATGAAGACTTCGCTGATTTCCCAGTGTCGCCTGTTCCTTGTCCCCTAGTGGGTGTATCCATGGCAGGGGAGGGGTCAGGTAGTGAGGTTGGGTGGGGCAGAGCCAAGGTGTGCCAGGAACAGGGAGATCAAGGCCAACCCAGAGTCAGACGCACCGAAGGAGATTCCAGAAGCAGGAAGCCTTGAAGTATGGACCAGGATCCAAGGAACGAAGATAAGGAGGAGTCCAGAAAGGAGGGGAAATGAAAAAGCAACAGCTGCCAAATTCCCCAGATGGGGAGGATTGTGCGGGGAATCTGCCGAGCTGCCTGTTTAACTTGGGCAAGTTGATCTGCAGGGAAGGGTGAGAACTGTCAGGAAGGAGCCCACCTGGGGTCTGCTCTCTCCTAATACCTGTGGGAGCTTAGCTGTCCCGGGACATCACTCAGCACATTAGACAACAAGTGCTAGTGAAGACGTGGGGAAGTTGGGACCCTCCTCAGACACTGCTGGGGGGATGTACAATGGCGTATCCACTTGGGAAAGCAGCCACAGTTCCTCAAAGGATTAAATGTAGAATCACCGTATGACTGGCAATCCCACTCCTGGGTATATGCGCAACCAAGATGAGAACCTAGGTCCATATAACGCTAAGAGAGCATTTCTCAGAATAGCCATGGTTGTAAAGAGTCCAGATGCCCATCAACGGTGAGTGAGTGGGCACACGGAACGTGGTGTGTTCACACAACGGGACACTGTCCTCCAGGATGGGGAGGAGGTCAGTAGATGCTGCAGGGTGTTCAAGCCGGGGTACATCACGCTGAGTGAAAGGGATGAGCTGTCCCTGATGACACACGTCACGATTCCATTCACAGGAAATGTGCAGAGTGAGCAAGTCTCTAGACTGGGGACAAGGTCTTGATGGCTAAAAGGGACAGGGTTTCTTTCTGAGGTGCTGAAAATATTTGAAAATAAACTGTGCTGATCATTGCACACAACTGTAAATATGCTAAAACCCCACCTGACTGCACGCTTCCGACTGGTGAATTGTGTGGTCTGCATGTGAATCTCAATAAAGTTGTTTTTAAAAATAAGCAAACGAAAAGCC